>PVKA01005851.1:0-87717 GCA_004027165.1 Ctenomys sociabilis
GTACAGGACTACAAGATAAACCCTGAGGGGACTTCACTGACCTCATAAGGAACATAAAATACTTGTGTTGTATATAAATCTTGCTCTATCTAGGTCTTAACCATCCAGCAGAAAAGTATAAAAATGAAGTATACACCACAGGGCCATAATAATAAGTTGAGCTGTAAATGGCTATGGTCAACAACTTCTTCGGATAACTCACTATTGTTGTGGAATGCTGGACTGTGTTGGATTGTGTTGCCGAGTTCAAGCACCTAAGTTAGTTGAATGACAATGGAGAGCCCATCTCTGACAGGTGTAGACAAAGGAAGGGGCATAGAAAGGAAGAATCATGCTGTGTGTGTGTATGGACAGTACAGTTGGGATAGATAACGCTGTGCTTCTACATAATTCTATGAGAGGCAAGATTTACACTAATGGTAGTTGGACAGGATATTATGTCGGCTTGTAGTACTATGGACAATCACTAGGAAAATAACAAGGTAGAAAGTATGAATTATTGAATCTTTGATGTAATTCAGGTACAAAAAATAAGATACACAAACAGCTACACATTCTTAATTTACTGATAAGAGACATATGGTATAATAATGTCTGTAAGTATAATATCATGTATGCACCTTCTATGATCCCAAAGCATGAAAACAGTTTGCAATGTATTAATTTATCAAATCCATCTTGTTATGGTATATTAAAACTGTCTCATTCATATTTGTACTTCAATAAAACAAAAAGAAAAAAGAAAAAAAGAAAAGAAAAAAAATAATTAAATAAAAAAAGAAAAGAAATGGTAAGAAACCTGAACGCTGAAAAAGATTCAAGAAAAGACAAGAAAGAAAAAGGAGACCAGAGAAAGAGAGGAGAGATACAAAAAAGAAACCCAAATACAAAAATAACTATACATACAGAACAAAACACAGTACTATCCAACCAGACACGAAAGGCATAGCCAATCAGACCAACGAGGGAGAATGAAAGTAGTAAAATACCTCTGGTGTGTACAGTTCAGTGATACTTTCTATATTTAATCTGAGAAGTGTGCTAGGTATGGAGTAGGTATTGGCCTCTGGAGGTGTGCTGGGACTTGACTTCCATTGGTGGAGTTCTGGCTCCTTGCTGCTGCATCAGACACTTCCGCATTGCTAGTCTCACCAATTACTCTTCCCTTGAAGTGCATGTGTGCACCCGTGCATGTGTCTGGGACCTGGGTTGTCCCAGGTCTCAGATCTTGGAGTTCTGATTGGTCTACTTGAGAAAGGTGTGCGTCTTCACACTCTTCTCACAGGCCCTGCTGTCCCAGAGATAATGGAGGAAGCACAGATCCATGTTTGTGCTTTACCCCATCCTTTCAGTGATTCTTTGTCATGACAGCCCTAGCAAACTACTTCCAGGGCAAATCTACTTTTCTCTTTCAAAATGAGAGGGATGGGGAGATAGCTTGGCAGTCTAAGAACCTGCCTGGTAAGCTCAAGGATCCAAATTTGATCCTTGGTACTGCATGCCAACCCAGAACTCCAGGTGCCACTGTGCTGGCCACCAAAACCAGGCATGGTGTCACATGTCTGGAGAGGCAGAGATAGGAGGATCACTATAAGTCTGAACTGCATAGTGAGGCCCTATATCAAACAAATGAATAAATAAATAAATAAAATTTAAAAAGATGTGAATTCTTGAAACACCATGAAAAAATTAGAGAGGTCATGGTGTACAGAGCTCTGAACAAAGCATCATGGGCCACACTTGGAGTAGCAGGATGTAGCAATAGGTAGAGGAACCAAGGAGGAGCTGAAGGGACAGCAGAGATAGCAGGGGAAAGCAGAGGCTCACAGAGCAACAGGCCCTGCCAGAGAGTCTGCAATGCCACCCCAAGAGCATCCTGCTGGAGTGATCAGTCATCACATATTGCTTCAGAATACTCCTTTATTCCCTATTTAAAAAAATATATATTTTTTTATTTATTTGGTACAGGGTCTCATTATGCAATTCAGATTTGTAGTGATCCTCCAGTCTCAGCCTCTCCAGGGGTCCACACAGTGCACCGAGGGTTCTGGAGCCAGCACAGCAATTGGTACCAGGGATTAAACTCTTGACCTTGTGCTTGCCAGGTAGGCGTGTAGACCACTGAGCTATCTCCCCAGCCCTTCTTATTTGTAAAGACTCCACAAAAAGGGCAAGATTAGAGCAATTACTGAGGACCCAATTGGTCCTGAAAATAACACTCTGTAGGTGATAGGACTCTGGTGAGATAGCAACTGCCAAGAAATTGAGCTTTCTTGTGTTGCCAGAACCCAAGGATACTGCTTTCACAGAATGAACAACCTGAGTTCATTTTAGCAGCCTAAGGGCTAAGCCAAATGTCTATTTAAATGTCCCTCATTTTTGTTATTATTAGTAAGATTAGGAGTGCTTGTTATTGCAGCTACTATTTGGAAAGTTTCCAAGTTTCTAAAGTAAAAAGAGGGAAGAGGAAGGAGACAAAACAATGGATGGTTTCTTTTTCAGGAAAAGAATAGAGCTTGAAATGATGATTTAATCTCTCCAGTACCAAGTGAAAACAAGGGAACAAGCTGGGGACTACAGGGGGACCCAGAAAAAGGGTGCTCTTGCCAGAGCAAAATTCAAGGTTTTACTCTCATTTTTCTTTTTTCCTATTTATTTATTTATTTATTTATTTATTTATTTATTTATTTGGCAGAACCGGGGATTGAACTCAGGCCCTTGCGCCTGCCAGGGAAGCGCTTCTTCCACTGAGCCAAATTCCCCAGCAATACCTTTCCTGAGTTTCCTACTGCTGCATGTGCCCTGTGGGCAAACCCTGCAGGCTTCTAGGATTTACTCATCTCTGATAAGCAAACAAGTCCTCTCAGAATTATGGCCAAAAAGACCAACTACAATATGTAGTAGAAAAGAATAGTAAAACTGTCACCTGTAATGGCACTATAGGCTGCGGTGGGGAAGGGAGGTGGAGACAGAACATGAATAATAGTGCATTAATTAACATTGGCAGTATTTGGCCAGGTGCTACAACAGAGAGATAAGGCCAGACAGGGTTTGCCCTTCTGAAAACAGAAGTGGGAAGGGAGGTGTGACAGAATACAGAAATGCAGAGCTAGCAGGGCTGGAAGAGTCCATTGTTTCTATACTCCAAATTGTAGGAGATAAGGTTGAAGAAAAACTTTCAACAGCAGAGGCAAGGGAAACCATTGTAGCTGGAGACTGATGTTGAAGCTCTGTGGCAAGACAGAGGAAAGAAATGGCCTTTCCATCATGCCCTTCTGCCAACTGTGCCGAGGAGCTGCCACTGAAGTGTAGACAGGAGGATATGCAAGGGAAGAAACAAGGCAATGTGGAAGCTTCTTCTAGGGAAAGATTTGAATGTAGTCACTGGCACAAGGGTATGAGTGGAAGAGAGATTGGAAGCCCACTAAATTTCTGAAAAAAAATTACTGCCAGAGAAATCATGAAGTCAACTTTGCCCCCACCCAACCCTGTGGCAGACTTAAAAGAGTGCTTTGGATCTCATGAACAGGGAAAAAGCCCCCTGCACTGGACAGTGCCAAGGAGAGGGTTTATGTCCCAACCAACATGTCCCATGTAGTCAGGGGCAAAAGTGAGGGGAAAACTGAGAGAAAACACTCTTCAGATGCAGCCTGGGCTATAAAGGAAAGTGGACAGGAAGCGGCCTCTGGTGCCAAGTCACACCCCACCGGGGGACTGCCCCTAGCCAGGGCAGGGAACTCTCCCAGTGCCCACCTCCCAGCAAGGAGCTGGTTTATGCCTCCCAATGAGAATTATGCTATTTTTACTTTACGGCAGTTTGGTGTAGGGATGGAGGCAGAAGGCACATTAGGTTAGCTCAGTGCAGGCAGAGCATTGGGAGATATTTGATCCTGAGGGAGAAATCTGAGCCACGGTAATCCTGGGTGTAATGACTGAGTGGCACTTGGGTGTCTCCCTCGAGGAGGGGATGAGTGTGCCCGTGTGTGGGAAGAAGAATGGCATGGTGTGGTGATCTAAGGGGTGTGTGGTGGTGGAGATGAGGCCATTGGATTTCCTTTAGTACACAGGGAAAGGGCGCTTCCCAGCAGCCTCTGTATTTGGATAGGGCTGTGTTGCAAGTTTGGATTGAGGTAACACAGGCAAAAGTTGGTCAACAAAAATTATCTTAGTGCAACCCTTACTTTCATCCCCTCCCACGGTGATACTGCAGGCCACACCCTGAAGATGTAACACTGTCACAGGACAGACACAGCCTAGGACCCTGAGTGACCGCATGACGATCCTACTGTCCCTCCATAAGTCCTGCCTTTCCTGACTCCTCTCTCAGATCTCAGTGCACTTAAAGGGAAAAAAAAAATCAAGTGCTCAATCGTTGGGCCTTTGGAGTGGTTAGAGTGGATACAGGGGATGCTCAAAGCTATATTGTCAGAATCTTCTAATTTCATACAATTTTAACCAATCACTTTTCTTGATTGGGTTCCTGTATGACTTTCCTCTCTTCATAAAAAGTTTTTCTTGAGTTATAAAGTAATATGAAAGACGTAATATGAAGTCTGAACTGAACAAAAACAAAACTCCAAACAAGATGATTTTAAATGGAATTGAGGGGCCATTGGAAATAGCTCGTCAGTCTAAGCACTGCCTGGCAAATGCAAGGATCTGGGTTCGATCCCAGTTACCACATGCCATACCAGCCTCAGAATTCTGGGTGCACCTTGCTGGCCACAGAAAACTGGGCATGTTAGTACACACCTATAATCTCAGGACCAGGGAGGCTGAGAAAGGTCACTAGAAGTCTCAGCTGTGTAGCGAGACCCTGTACCAAAATTTAAAAAAAAAAAAAGATAAAAATGTAGTTAAATAGATATTTCTCTAAAGATCTACAAGTGGCTCTGTAAGCCATGAATGGCACCAATGAACACATAAAAAGTTGCTTAACATTACCAATCATTAAGGAAATACAAATTAAAATGACAAGATTCCACTCCACACCCAGGAAGATTAAAAATAACAATAGAAAAGTTTTGTCAAGACTGTGAGCTGGAACCTTCACGCAACATTTGTGGGAATGTAAAATGATGCAGTCACTAGTGTGGCAAACCCTCAAAAAATTTAAAATAGAATTGCCATATGATCCAGCAATTCTGCTTCTGGGTTTATACTCAAAAGAATTGAAAGTAGGGTCTTGAATAGATTTTTGCCATTCAGCAGTCATAACAGCATTATTCTCCGTAGCCAAAAGATGGAGACAACCCAGGGTCCACTGATGGATGAAGTGATAAACAAGTAATGGGATTTACACAGTGAAATATAATTTTACCTTAGCAAGGAAGGACACTGACCTATGCTAAAGCACACGGAAGACATTAAATTATGTGAAAGAAGACAACACAGAGACATACAAAAAATGGTAAATTTCTCTTAGATGAGGTACTTAGAATAGTCAAATCCATAGAGAATGGCTGTTAGAAAATAGAATAGCGGCTGCCAGGGGTTGGTGGAAGCATCTTTCACATTTGTAAAATGAAGCCAGCTCTGGAGGGCTGGGGAGATAGCTCAGGGGCATAAGCACCTGCCTGGCAAGGGCAAGATCCTGAGTTTGATCCCTGATGAAAAGAAAAAAATAAAAAACTAAAACAAAGAACACACCAAAAAAAGTGCATGAAAGAGCTCTAGAGCTTTATTATAAAAGTGTGAATGCACTTAATTCCACAGAACTGGTCACTTAGAGAATGCTTAAATGTGGCAAATTTTTTGTTTTGTATTATACAATTGACTTTTAAAATTTGGAAAGTAATTTATACTTATGGACTGGTGAAATGAGGTTGGTTACACATCAGTGTGACAGCCCTGGGAGACGGGGACCTGGGATCTTAACATTTAACTCTATTTTTTAAAAGATTGTTTATAAGCATGTCTTCATGTTTTACATGTACCATTTTGAAAATAAATAAATGAAGCCATCTGCTTTTGCTTTCAGAATAATGTTTCCTGCCCCCTCCTATCTGCTTATTTAAGGAAGTTAATAGCTTTGAAAGTCCCTATGTGGCTTCAAGAGGGAAAAGATGTCCCCTCACTCCCTGGAGAACTCCCCGCAGCTTCTTCCCACCAGGACTGTGGCCCCAGCACGTCCACCAGGAACATGCATCCCTTCTTGATAAGAGGAAGAACAAAGAGAGCCGGGGCAGCAGGCTCCTCACATGTCCCTGCATTCCTTTAAGGTTTACAGTTTACTGTACGCTCACAAGAAACAAGCTGCTCCCTGCTTTGTCGCCAGCCCCCAGGTCCAGATCTCTGTGCACTCAGTTCAGGAGAAAACCAGCCCAAACTCCAGTCATTGGAATTAGGATCGGGGCAGAGGCCGAAAAGGAGACAAAGACATCCAAAGGGGAAGGACCGTCCCTGTCCTCTCAGGGCTAGAGTGAAGGGACAGGTGGAAGTTTTATGTGGCTTCCTGAGGGTGTGTGCTGGAAGCTTTTTCTAAAACATCAGATTTTATCGGTACATTTTAGGTATACATTTGGAAGACATTCATCACAGAGAACTTATACCTGTACCTGATAGAACTTGATTCTTTTTTCCCATTCCCCAACGCACTCTTCAAACCTTCCTCCCCTCACTATTTACAAAAGCCTTTTCTTCACTTTTTTCTTTTTTCTTTTTTTTTTTGATTTTCCTTTCTATCCTATCCCTCTTTCCCTTTCTTTGCATCCCTCCCCATTTGAACATTTTCTTCCTATTTCACCACACCTAGTACACATCTTGGTCCTTATCCCCATTTTTGGTTTCTTACACCAGAGAAACAATGAAGTATGCACACATGGGTGCCCAATTTATTTCACTTAATAGTATGGTCTCAAGGTGCATCTATTTACCTAGTCTCCAGCCTATCCTTCTTCATAGCCCCAAGTAATACTCCAGTGTACTAACAACACAAACCCTATCTTATTCATCTTTTTCATCAGTTGATGGGCATTTGGGTTGTTTCTGAATTTTAGCTATTACAAAGTGATACTGACCTGGGTATGTAAATACAGTATCACTGTGGTATGAAACTTTTAATTCTTTCAAGAAGATACCTGGGAGAAAAACAGCTGGGTCAAATGGGACCTATAATGCTAGTTTTTTGAGCAATCTCCACACTGATTTCCGCAGCGTGCACTAGCACCAACAGGGGGGAAAGGTTCTTTTTCCCCCACAGCCCCTCCAGCATTTATTGGTGGATTTCTTGATTGGAGGCTCTGCCCCCAATCTTTGCAGAGAACCCCCTCGCACCCTCTTCCAGACCCCTGTGGCCTGGACGGCGAAGGGCGTGAGGGGCAGGGTCTGGGGTCTCAGGGCGTCCTGTGCGAGCCTATGGGCCCTCTGGGCAGGACCCGACTGCTTCCTGACCTGTGAGTGACAGCGCCTCATGCTTTGGTCACCCCTAGAGGGCAGCGCGGTTCCCTGGGTTGTGATGACTGCAGAGAAGAAAGGGGTCGCCAAGTCACCTGCGGATCGCTTGCATGGGACCACCCCTGGGCACCGTGTTCACACAGGCGTCGAGGTGGGTCATCACTGCAGCTTGCTGCAGCTCTAGGCCAGCAGGGAGCAAAGCTTGTGTGCGCAAATAGGGAGGTTTGTTGGGGGGACACGAAAACTGCACCCACAGTCGAGGGGTGGGCAGGGTAGAGGGGGGTTTGGGAGCCCCACAGGGCTATTGTTCTGCTCACACCTAGTGCCCGACTCACTCTACATTTCCCTCTCTTAATGTGGCAGCTGCCCATTTCGTCCCAGGTTTAGGGTGACTTCATCCCAGCCTATCACAGAAGGCTCAACACAGACACATTTTTGATGGTTGGGGGTATAGATGAGATACATAGATAGATTGATTGATTGATGACAGATAGATGATCAATCGATAGATGTACAGACATAGATACAGATACACATATAGATAGAGATATACAGTGGTTCGGGGATTCTACTTTTTTATTTCTAGTGTCTCAATTCCTTCAATTCATTAAAAAGTGATTTGTAGGGAAGTCAAAGTTCTTCATTCATTGCATACTGGAATCTGTGGTAAGAACTGCCAAATTATCAACTAGTACTTGTCCTCAACAACTGGGTTCTGCAGACAAAAGTGTGTTATCATTACTGATTTTCTTTATAATACTGTCGATGTGACTTCTGAGAGGAAATCGTGCTTCACCCGGCCATTAAAGGGTTCCCGTACTGAAGACTTAGTAATGCACCACAAAGCAAAACATCAATGTTAAACCTGGTTTTTATTTTCTTGATGTTTTTCAAAGAGCATTTTTAAAAAAAAATGAATTTCAGTACAGGGTCTCACTGCACAGATTGGACTTGTAGTGATCCTGTATTCAGCCTCCAAGCATAGGGATTTCAGGTGTGACCAGTCTCAATCACCATCTGAGCACGCCCAAGGGTGGGGTCAGCATGCACTCTGGGTATGGAACCCTAGGCAGGCACTTTAATCTGCTGAACTATCTGGCTGGCCCTCAAAGAGCAGTTTTAATCTGATCGAGTCTGAGGCATTTCTTTGTTCTCTTATAGATTATGTTTTCGGTGTATAGCATTTTGCTTTTACATTTAGATCTACTAGCCATCTTGACTAATGCTTGCAAATGGTACACGGTAGGAATAACACTTGTTTTTTTTCCACCACCCTATAATTATTCCCACTGAGCAGATCAGAGTGAGGGAAGCAGTGTCTACCTCTAAACCCAGGTTCTCAGGTCAGGCCTCTTGAAGTTGGTGCTTTTAAAGTGTCAACATGCATCTGAATGAATCAGGAACTTGTAAGATACATATTCAATGTGAGCTCTCACCCAAAGCAGTTTGTGAGGGGGACCCTGCATTTCCAGTCCTACCTTAGCCTCACTGGCCCAGAGAAGACCCAGGCAAAAGCCCTGGGAGGCCGTGCTCCACCACTGTGCAGTGAATTGAAGGGCCCTTTTTTAAATGTTTGCAATCAAGAGCTGCTGCCATTCTAAATTAAACATGGCTTTCTTTTCTGCTAGGTGGGTGTCTCAGTTACTTTTTACTCATTGCTCAGACTAAAATTGCTTGGACTCCCAAAATTAAGAAAAGAAAGGCTTATTTAGCTCATATATAGTGGAGGTTTCAATCCATACTCCCTGGCTCCAAGGCAGAAGGCAGAGTTCATGGCGGCAGAAAAAAACGAAGAGCAGAGGAAAAGCAGCAGCTGCAGGGCCCATCAAGCCTCTCTTCCTTCTGCACTGACTCCCCTCAGAAAGGGGCGCTGGTTGTTGCAATGATCCAAGCGCCCCTGAAGTGGCGCAGCTGTGTCCACTACACTCCTTCAAACAAGTGGGGCAGAAACCTTCCGCAACTCCTTTGTATACCCTTTAAGTGCTGAGTCCTTCTGCGCCAGGCCCTCCCCACCCTCGGGCGTGGAGTCTGAGCGATCCAGCTAAACTTTGGACTCCTCAAGTTGACAAACTGTATCAGCTGCCACAGTGGGAAATTCGATGTGAGAGGAAACTGCAATTCAGATTCAGAACCATCATGGTGCAGGGCTTATTTTCAGTGGGGTCAGAAAGCTCTCAGGTCTTCCTTGCCATGTTTCCCAGTATGGCCAGAAACAGGTACATGTTAACATTGTGTGCTGGACACACAATGACACACAGCTGTCCTGAAGCTCCAAATCACTGCATCGACTTGTCAGGAAGCAGGAGGAGTGGGAGAGCATCCTGGAGACCTGTAGGAAAATCCCTTTGGTGGTTAGGCTTCCTCCTCGTCACCCCCCCACACCACCCCTCCGCGCCCACTGTGCAATGAGTCTCCATTCTGTGGACCAAAGACAGGACTAACCAGCTGGAACCATTGTTTATTGTGTGACCAAGGCCCTGCCAAGGTCTGTGCGCCTTCCAGAAAAGAGGCACACCTGCACTGCAGAGGGAACAGGCAGCACCTGCACCCCTGCCGGCCTTTGGGAACCTGGTAACTGTCCTTGTAGCAAGCGTGTCCCACGTGGGAGAACCTCAATCATTTGTATCACAAACAAGATTGAAAGAAGTTAAGGAAAGGTCCCATAGGCCTAGGGTTTCTGTTTCCTAGAGTCGCAGAGACTCAGCACCCCCTCCCCATAGTACGTGGTTGTCCCTACAGGGAAGAGCTGGGAAGTACCAAAGCTCCAGGCCCTGTGCTAAGCGAGCTGAGCCATCTGTGTGATAGACTAACCATCAAGGAATCTCACTTTTGGCACACTGCTGAAGGCACAAGGAGGTACCGCTAGAGACTGCTTGGCACCTTATCTGATGCGAAAACAGGATGAAGTCCTCTGGCCTTGTATCACTTGGTGTCCCTATATTTTTTCTCCATTAAAATAACAAGTACAAGGGGCCAGGGAGATGGCTCAGTGGAATAAGTGCTTTTCTGGCAAGAGCAAGGGCCTGAGTTCAATCCTTGGTTCCATAAATAAATTAATAAATCAATAAATAAATAAAAACAAGTACCAATATTATGAGAATAAAAAGACAGTCCCCAGGCTAGGAGAAAATATTTCTGAAATAAATATCTAATACAGGACCAGTATCTAAATCATGTAAATTTCTTAAAACTCAACGAGAAAATGACCCCAAATTAGTAAACTTAAAAAAAAATCAGTAAGGCTGGATATGGTGCTGCACACCTGTGGACTCAGCAATCAGAAGGCTGAAGCTGGAGGGTCTCGGGTAGTTGGTGCAAAGCCCGGGCTATGTGGTGAGTTCAAGACCAACCTGAATCACACAGCAAGACCCAGTCCCAAATAAATAAATAAATGCTAGCAAAAGATATGAACACATCATCAAAGAAAATGGCAAGCATATGAAAAGGACGGACACTATCACAGTGATCAGGGAACTGCAAATTAAGACAATGTGACCTATCACACACCCATTAGAATGGTTAAAACCCAAACACTGACATCAAATGCTAGTAAGGATATGGGACAACAGGAATTCCCAGCCATTGCTGGTGTGGTTGCAGCCAGTTTTCAAGACAGTTTGATGGTTTCTTAAAAGCTAAACAAACTCTGACCAGCAGAGGTACTGGTACTCACTCAAGTGAGTTAAAAATATATGTCCACACTAAAACCTGCAAACTAGTTTGTGAGAACTTTATTTGACAACAGCCAAGATGTCACTTAAAAGGTGTATGAATAAAGGAACTGGTATATTAATCCAAGGGCCTATTATTCAGAGAAAGAAACACAGGAAGGAAGAAGAAAAGGAAGGCAAAGGGGGCCTGCCAAATAGCTCAGTGTTAAAGATTAAATAACCTGCAAGCAGGCGCAGGGTTTGAGCCCCCGACCTGCCATGCTGACCCCGACCCCAGGGCACACTGAGGCTGCAATTGTGACTGGGGGTGGTGGCACACGTCTGTAATACCAGCTCTTGGGAGGCTGTAAACAGCCAGATAGATCACTATGAGCCCGATCTAGTGGTGAGACCTTAAACACCCTGTGTCTACATGCAAGATGATCCAGAAGGTAAATAGCTGATACTGCACGGTGTGCTGCGGGGCAGGTCTATGATGTTTGGTGGGTCAAGTGTATTAAATTCATTTTCAAGTTAGATAGTTTCAATTGACTATGGGTTTATAAGTAAGTGGAGGAGTATCTGTATATGGTCTGCTGGAAGAAACAAAGCTTGGAGAAGACAGGAAAATGCTAAGTGGGTAGGTGGAGAACTTTTATGGCAGTGGCAGTTCTGCATGATTCTGTAGTCATGTATGTTCTTGAACCTTTGCCAAAAGCCACAGAGCTGTGCAACAGAAGATCAAGCCCTAATGTAACTATGGACTTTAGTAATCAAATACCAATATTGGCTCATCAATTGTAAAACAGAGAAAACGCATGATAGGATGATTATGTAAGTATGTAAAATAAAAGTAACTACCACAAGCAAAAGAACAAAGCACAATCTAATGCAGAGAAGGGAAGCATTTCTGATTTTGACAGGCCCTTGAATAAAGGCAGATTTTGAATAAGAAATTTTTAAAGAAAATCTAACTACATAAAAAATATAACCACATTTTAGTGCTTTTTGTGTGCTCTACCTGTTAAATGCATTTATCTTATTGACATTTACATACACCTAGGAGGTGCACATTCTCTCTCTCTCCTTTTTAATATGTTTGGTTGTTGCAGGGTTTCACTATGTAGTTCAGACTCATGGTAAGCCTCCTGCTTTCAGCCTCCCCAGCGCTGGGATTACGGGTGTGCACCACTACGCCTAGACTCCAGCCGGCTCAGCCCACCCTGGAGTGGGGCTGGTGTGGCATGTGGTACCAGGGATCGAAGTGCAGTCCCCGCAGTTGCCTAAGTAGGCTGTTTAGTCTGCTAAGCTATCTCACTAGCCCTTTTGTTACCTTTCTTAGCAGTTAAGGGGGCTCAGGCTTTGTGTCTCAGGCTCAAACGTAGCAAGCTTGGGCTCAAACTCTATGCTGAGGTAGAGGCAAAGGAAACTTTCCTTCCATGTCTGGCAGTCAGTGTTTAAGTCCACGAAACAGAATGACACTAGGCAGATTTACAGGAGAAAGGATACCTATATGACTTGCACATGTATAGCACCTTGCAAAATTTGAGACTCAAAGGAGGGTCTGATGACTGCAGTTTTGACACCATACAGAAAGGCATTGAGAGCTCTGGGAAATGGTGGGCCATGGAAGTGAGGGGACCCCTGTTCAGTGAACCAAGGTTCTTACTCTGTAGACTAAGTCTCCCAGACAAGAGCCCCAGAATATGTGACAAGACAGCCTATGGTCTCTCTGGAGGGGCGGCTGCATATTCCTTCCTAATCTAAGACCATTATAGGGACTTCCAAGGAAGCCTGTTTATACCTGCTAGCTTCGCTCATATGGATTTGTGTAAGAGATGTGTATTTCTCTTATGAAGGGAGTTTCTCAGAGCTGTTGCTGTGTCTGTAGTGTCTCTGATAGCCATCTTGAAATATGCAAGGAAGGGTATTTTGGGGTAGCATATTTTAGTCCCCAAAACAGGAACCTCTATATGACTGCTCAAAAAATTTAGCAACCAGACAGGGGTTTGAACTAAAATTATGTTAATCAAGTCTTGAAGTACTTGGAAGTCACTAATCCTCATGGTTCAAATGTTCTCCTAGGAATAGAAGTTAGGTGCCTATGTTTAGCTAACTGCTCTTCCTCCTGCCCAACAGCTGTGAAGACAAACTTTAGCTACTCACCTTTTCCTGTCTTTAAACCAGCTAGACAGTGTATCAGCTTTAGTGAGCCACCTAGCGCACACATATCAGTGTGGAAAGACAATCAAGGCCCACTGTTTTCGTGGGTTTTTTTTTTTTTTTTTTTTTTTTTTTTGGTGGAACCGGGGATTGAACTCAGGCCCTTGCACTTGCCAGGCAAGCGCTTATTCTACTGAGCCATCTCCCCAGGCCCCCATCTGTTGTATTAATGACACCAAAGGTTTATTATTGACTCTGTGGGCAAGGTGTAGGTGTTCGCAGGCAAGTCTGTGCCCCATATAATAAAGGAAACAGCCCTGGAAGCTGAGACAGGAACCAGCGCTTGCAAAAGTGAAGGCTGAAGGAGGGAGCAGCAGCAAGGCGCAGGGTGGTGCGGGAGTTAGGGCTGACTTGTGACACAGGGTGCCGGGACGGGCGTGGGACTCTTGGGCATCTGCAAATACTCCCTGCTTTCTCAGCTCCCTTGAGCCATGGCATTGAAACACTTGTTTCTGAAATACAGCTTTCATTATGCTGTTGTCTTTGTCACCTTCTTGCTCGTAATGAAAATCTTCCTACCTTCCTTCTTGGCCCAACTAAAATGTGTCCTTCCAAACTTTCGCATTTCACCACAGCATTAGCTTTGGCAGCTCTGGTGATCCCAGGGTGTGTCACTGTGTTGTAGTTGGTTCTGACTCTCCCTATAGGGACCTCCAGGCCAGTGTTTGCTGAATGACTCAAAGTGCACAAGAATCACTAATTTAAGCACCAAAAATGAAAACACTGCACCAAAATGGAAGTGCAAATTCCTGCTCACAGAATATTAGTTTCCAGGAAACGGGATGTGTATCTTAAGAAAAGCTGACATAGTATATGTCAGGTTTGTGAGCTTTTTCTGTAAAGGGAAACAAAGCAAAATTTCAGGTTTTAAGGGACAGGGTCACAACTGTTCAACTTTGCTATTATAGGTGGAAAGCAGCCAAAGACAACAGGTAAATGAAACCAGCTGTGTTCCCACAAACTTTATTTGTAGACATGGTAACTTACATTTTATTTCATGTGTCACTATTTTCTTTTTTAATCAAAGATTAGAAGCCCCTCTTACCATTACTTCAAGGCCCTTGGTTACCAACTCTAGAGCTATGGGTAACTCCAGATCCTGCAGCTCAAGACTCATATACGAGCATTGTTTTTCATTGAAAGACCCCTGCTCAAATGAAAATTATGTTCAAGTGGAGAACAGCCTAGAAACTATGGGGCACAGAAGTCAGGGCTGGTGCAGCAAGCACTGAGTTTGTGCTGCCACCTAGTGACAGGCCAGCTTAACTTTCGTTTTCTCAGCTCTTCCCTCAACCACCCACAGTTGCAGTTTGTACTGACTATACCAGAGGACTTAAAATCCATTAAAACAACAAAAGCACAGATTATGAATTACAAGCCTTGAAAAAAGTCACTTAAGCATAAAAATCAAGGTTCAAGCCTCAGAATTTTGGGATTTAAATAAAGTTCTGAGATTATGTAGTTCAATTTCTACTGTCATTACTATCTGTGTGGCTTTTAAGTGAGAAAACAAAAGATCCAGGGAGGGCCATTTGTTCAAGACAGTAGCATTAAAGACTGAGCCCGTCTGTCCCCTAGAGGCAGGCCTAACATGGTCAAAGGCATGGACCCCAGGCACTCTGAAGCCACAATGTCCATGCTGCCCTTCAACTTCTCTACACCTGTGAATACTTATCCTTTGTGCCCCTACACTGTACAGTGGGCTGTCTCACAGGGAGGGACACCATACAGGGAGATGAGCTCAGCACCTGGTCTATAAGGCATTCACGCATTCCCTACCTTGACAAACATGCTGAGTGCCTGCTTATGTGTCACATATTGAATGCTTTTGTGTGTATTACAAGACCTAATCCTTGCAATTACTCTACAAAGTGAGTGTTGGGCTGGTGAGATAGCTCAGTGGACTAAAGCAACTACTTAGGCAAGCTCAGGCAAGCACAGGGACCGACCGACCACATGCCTCAACAGCTCTATCTCCAGAACACACACCTATGAACCCAATGCTGGTGAGGTTAAAAACAGGAGGATCATGAGTCCAAGCTGTGTAGTGAGACCCTGAAACAACCAAATTAAAAAAAAACAAAAACAAAAACAAAATAAAGTGCAATAACCATTCTGTGCCTCCAGTCCAAAATGGGTCAAGTGCAACGGGGAGGTACTGGGAACAAAAGGAAGCCTGGTGCTACCTCCTGCAAAAGTTACTTCATGGTATCCAAAGTACAAATAAGTTTCTGCTTAACACATGATCTAACATGTTAGCAAGAATGGGAATTAAGTAACTATAAGGTCACTTGGTGACATTTCACAGGACTATTGAGGGTATATTGTTACTTTTTGGTATGAAAGTTACTTTGCTACCATTATTATTATATTATTACTATAATTTTTATCTTTGGAGTGTTTGAGGGATGGATAGTATGTAGCAAGGTGCTTGAGACGATCTGTAATTGTCTTTTCTGCTTGTCCCACAACTTTTCTCAATTTCTGAATCTTTAATTTTCACTTCATGGTTAAAACACAGGGATATAGAAACTTTTGTAAGATCAAAGCGTGTCCCAGTAGAGGGTATTTGTGTATGTTTAAAAGCTTTTATACAAATATTTGTATTCCTTAAATTTAGTTGAGACAAAGAATCTTAAGGTTTCCTAATTCTGGAAACTTTCCCCATCATGTCTTTACATCCTTTAACCAACTGGAGAGACATCCCATTTGACCAGCACCCCGCCAGATATGCCCACAGCCAAACCCTCTCTTAGAAATGTAAAGGCCATGTGGTTATGTTCATAGCTTTAAAGTTATGGTAATTGGATCTGTACAGAAGCAATTCGGTGGGCAGGAAGTGACAAAAAGTGCACATCACTGGTGTATAATTTCCCTGAGCCCTGAATTCCCAACCTTAAATAGGGAGATCCCATCTCCTTCACAGTCATGGCTAAGTGAATGCAGATAAAGTGTGAAGGCAACTGAAAAGTACCATCATTGTCTTAAGATGTATCTGCAAACCTGGATCTTGACTCTGAAAGAGAAGACTGCTCAAAACGCTTTTACAGCCAGCTGCAAGCATTCTTTAAGGTTTCAGGTATAGGCTAACAACCTCACATGCATTCTCCTTTACATTGAACTTTAAAACAGGTCAGTAACTTAGGAGCCGGACGGGAAGGTGTAGCACTGTGGTGACACTGCTTTTACTTGTGTTGTAGCATGGCGGCCTGGACAGTGGTGATCACCCAGAGAGACCCCAGGGTGGCCTCGCATCCTAGGTAATGGTAAAGGGCTGATGCTGCTGAGCACAACTGAAGCAAAACAAGATGTCAAGAAACTCTTAGGACAAGGCTTTCGAAACAAAAACATAGAGTTGCAATCTTAGCAGAGCTGGCCAAAGGGGAAATAAAAAATTACTTATGCAGAACCAGTCTTTAACAAATTGGCCAGCATCCAGCATCGCACTCTCAGGCCCTCTCCGAATGGGGACTTCCGGGATAACGCCAAGCAGCAACTGCAGCCTAGCAGAAGGCAGCTGGGCAGCATGCTCACCACATTCATCTGGATGCTTCATAATTCAAGACTCTGCACTTAGGAATCTTATTCTTCCTGTTTTACTGCGCCTTGACCCAGACTGAAGACAGCTATCTGTGATGAGAGTGACTTCAATTCCAAAGTCCAAAGCTACTCTCATTCACTGCTGTACAAACTGACTTTCAGAATTTTGGTATGCAAGTGAAAGCAGAGAAGAGGAACCACGGTGATGGAAGCTTGGAAGCTGTATCATTTGAGGAACAGATCATGCTGCCCAGCACTACAACTTTTTTGGGAAACATATGGTTTTTAGCTCTAAATTCAATAGTCACATAAAACAAGGCTCCACCCCAACAAGCTGGGCTGAGAATATCATCTACAGTTAGCTTTCAAGAGCCATTTATAGTACTTACTTTAAAAAAATAGAATTTTTTTTCAAAAAAGCTGATCAGTAGCTTAAACTCATATTTGTACTTTATAAGAGTGACGTGGTATTGTCCTTTGGATTTAGGGTCAGCATATCATGCAGCAATGCTCTTTGTAAACTCCTAGTTCCCCTGTTGTCCATTTTATGAGAAAGCCCAAAGACTAAGTTAATAGTCTTAATTTCTTTTATAAACAAACACCATTATAAATGATGTAACTAAATGATACTAAGAATAAGAAATGTGGTGGGCTCAAAAAAAATTAGGTCAGTAGGAATTAACATCTGCTTCCTTGCACTGTCTTTGTGTCCCACTTGGTGGCACTGCTTTCCAGGAAGCAATTTCTTCTGGTGAGAGTCTGGCTGAGACCTCCATTTAGACCAAATGGGAGCTGCAAGAGGAGAAAGAAAATCAATGAAGAACCACCCAACCTCAGTCATCCTCAGTATGCCCCAATTTCAAAGAGCACATCGGATGATGTTGGGATTATGAGCTGCTGGTGACCAAGGCCTGCAGTCATGACAGATGATGCAGAGGCAGGGCTCTATGTTCTCCACATGAGATGAGCTGTAACGCTAAGAAGCCTAACACTGCATACTCCCAAGATTGATAAATGCTTGCAGACACACAAAGTTCAGGAAATGTAGCTCTATGAGCTAACAGGGAAAGCTTATGCTTTTCAAAAGAGGACAGCATCTAGGAATCTGATGGCAAGGACAATTTTGGGTGTGGTTTCACAACAGCTGCATTTATACACTGTGCTAACATAAAACACTGACATTAGATGACCTCAGCAATCCAAACTGTCCAAGCCAATTTGTTAATGGGGACTGCCTAGGATGACTCGTTCATGCTCTGCTCAGGGTCATGTTGAAAGGTAGAGCACTATAGCTGAAACACACACCCCATACCCAGCCCATAATGCTCCTCGGCTCCCAGACCTCAGAGCCTTCCTTCTCATCACAACTGCACTTGCACCTAGAGAGGGAAGACAGGGAAATACAGTGACCATGTTTCAAGTCAGAGCACCCCACTTCACTTCCTGCTGCACACCTCAAAACTCATTTTTTTTAAGTAAATTAGTCCTATTTAGAAGGGAAGAGTTGACGTCTGCTTTATTCTTTCCGGATGAGATTTAAAAAGGGTCACAGGCTAAATCACTGCCACAGCTTGCCTGTATGAGGTTTTACTGCCTCAACCCTTACAATGCTGTCACCAATGTGCAGAACTGAGAAAAGGTGTCTTCCAAGCTCAAGTGGATGATGCTTTTAAGTACTAGATGCTTCCTGTTAAAAAAGAAAAAGATATTTTACACTGGGTTTTGAGATCTTTGGATCCTTCTCAGAAAAGTTTGGTTTCTAGTATTTATGCAAAAAAAAAAAAAAGGTTACATGGAGATTTGCCTTTTCATGGGATTATCTTACTTTGGAATGAAGTAATCTGATGGCAGGACATGGCCATGTGTGTATAGCCCACACCTACCATTAACTGGTGAGCTTTCTGAGTAGACAGAGGCTTGGAGGGCACGTATTGTACCAGTGGATGGCACTCAAGTAACTAACCCTATTAACAATGTATTGTATGCTAAGTTCCTTACCAAAGGACCGTCACCTTCACGCCTAGGCTAATATTCTCCATGACTATTAGAACAGAATCACAATCCTTTTTGTCAACATTCAAGTGTCTTCTGGGTGCTATTAAGTCTGTGCCTTCTATTACTTCATTTAATGTTTATAGGTTCCCACAGTGATGGTTCAAAAGACTTCTGACTTGACACTGGAGTAGAAGAACAAGCCAGTAACAGAAAAGATTCTCAGTAAGAAATCAAGATGATCACCCAGCTTAAAAAAAAATGACAAAGTAAATTAGATCCTTAACATTTTCAACAAGGGAAGGTCTAAACCAGAAAGAAACCTAAGCTCCAAGTCAACAAGGACTTTTTCCTGTTTACTATTGTGGTCTTTGCACACTGTATATGCTCAACAGATAGAAATAAAGCTTCTTTTCATATTATCTATACAGTAAGGCAATAGGGGAAAAACTGAACACTTCGCAGATGCTGGCCAACTTTGGGATTCAATGCTCAAATTACAGGAAAATGGGTTAATTTTTTAAAAAAAATATGATATCCTAGCTTTCGTTTTTACAAAACTTGCAATAAGGCACAATTCTTAAGCTTTTTTTTTTTTTTCATTTTTTTATTGCTGTTAATTCAGGAAAAAAGGTTGCATAAAATCCAATCTGTTCTAGAAATATAAGTGGCCTTTCCAGTACATAACATTTCAAATATCAAAGTATATGGTAAACATACAAATAAGGAGAAGGTAACATACCTCCTATGTACAGTACAGTATTTTAAATCATAAAATAAGCTCCATAAAGTACAACTGGCAAGTGATTCACAATGCGCTCATACGTGGCTTATCAACATTCTCACCTGAACAACTCAACTGCAGCTTAACAATTGATTTAATGTGGTCCAAAAATACCCAATCAAATAAAATATATTTAATCAAAATAATTTCCTTTACTCAAACTTTTTTTTTTTTCTAAATTAAAGCTTTTATCAATCCCTTTAAACTTCCTCTTCCCCTTCCCCATTAACTCCCACCCCAAAAGTTTCAAAATGTACATTGGTGCTATAAATATAAATGCTACTTATGAAGCATTAAATTAAGCTTCTTTTTTATTCAAGTTTTTTTTCTTTTGTCTTTTGACTGTTAGCCTTCTCAACCAAGACCAAATATTTAAGTTTCTCTGCTGCATGCCAACATTATTTCACGAACAAAAACCTATCATTTCTGCTCTGTAGTGAGGAATGGGAAAACAGCCCCTAGAGCCCCGTAAGCCTATGACTATACAGTGGTATCTGTTCACTGCTGTTCAATGCAGCAATCACCAAAAAATACACCCAATCTTCCAGATAACCTCAGTGCACTTTAGGAAATCAAAAATTACCTGGAAGCAATTTAGTACATAGATTGGCTTTTAAAAAAACTTTTTTTAAAAACAGCAGCATTAAACTTAGTGACATGACACTGACATGATTAATACCATCTTAACACACTCAGAATTCAGTCTTTCACATTATAATCAAGCATAGTGGTAAACAGTTATAAAAGTGACTTTGCTACGAATGACAGGTTAGGAAACACATACCTGACTTTTTGTAGAAACCCACAGCTTCTGTTCAGATTGCAATAACCACACACATTTTAAACACAACATAACACTTTAACAGTTGGTACAGCAAAAGAAATCTTTACTCAAGTAGTGTCTCTGAGCAGGACACAGTGGTAGACGACGAAGAGAAGTGGTTGTTGAATCTCATCACAAACACAAGCACACAGAGAAAGACATTCACACCAGTGTGTTCACTTTGTGTCTCTCTGAAGCAACAGGCTAGAAAAGTATGATGCGAGGAAAAAGTTGTGGTTGTTTTTTTCCCAAGAAAAAGCTTTTTGTCCATTTCATACCTCACTTTTTTCAGCTTCATATGGTTTGACTTCTTCCTCTCTGTCCCACTTATTTTCATGTTTATTTGGACAACGAGCACTGCATATATGTACTTATGTGATGCTGTTTATTACATATATACATACTACCTTGGGGATTTGACTTCTCCCATAAGATAAAGATGAAATATTCTGCCCTTGGTGTATGTGCAGAGCAGTTTACAGAATACAGACAATTACACAGCTGGGCACTCTCACAGCAGGCCACAGAAAGGGGAGACTGGCTGGAGAGAAAAGGGTGAAAGTGAAAAGGCTGGGGAAGAAGCAAAGTTTTTTTTTTGTTTCAAAACCATATGACTGTCACCAGTGTTGTTTAAAAAAGGTCAAATACACAGTTTTAAAGATTCAGTAAACATTGCACACAGCAAGTATTCAGTGTTTAAAAAAAAAGCACGCATCAACATTTTCTTTTTGATAAGTTTGCCTGGAAGTTTAAGTTACATGTATCATACATATAAGCCTGTTGTTGAACCAGGAGACCAGAGGCTCAAGAAGCATCGTATTCTTTCTTCTTTTGGACATTGGTACAAGAGAAATAAGAACTCCCAACTGTATAGAAATCTAGGAAATGTACAGACAAAGAAACAAACAAAATACCTTTCCTCTCCTCCCTCACAACCCACGACTCCCCACACTTGAGTGTGTTAAGTAGGCAAGCTTTACTCCTTTCAGTCTGCAGAATCCAACGTGTCATTAGAAGGGGGGAGGGGAGGTGCGTATCTCAGTCTGTAAGTGCCTAAAACGGGAAAGACAGAACGGCTAAGTCACCGCTTACAATGACACGCATCACAAAGTACTACAAGATATCAAATGGGCATGCTGTTCAGGAGGCACCTTCCTCAGCACTAATACCATTCTAAAATGGCAAACATCATTTTAAAAGATGAAAAGTAATGTGAAGTTTGTGTGCTAAGTTCAAACTAAAGTATCAAGCTTGATCTTCCTTTAAAGCTGCCAAGCCAGTATAATTCCCAATTTAAGACTTTCTGAATAACATTTGGCAAAATGACTAAGGCCAAATATAAGTTAAAAAGAGCAGTTTCAGGTTTATACTGCATTTGGTATCTTGTATTTATATATTTTCTTTTTTTCTGGTGTGATATTAAACTTGGTTCAAATTTCCTTACCCTAACCTGTTTATTTTATTCTTGTAAAATGTAAGAGCATCTTGGAATTTTTTTCCCTTATACATCTGGGGAAAAGGGTAATATGGGCATACATGTGAGGTCAGATGGTTATACACACACTAAAGTTTACTAAAAACTGTTCATGTCAGATGACTAGCACACTTCCTAGCTTTTCAATATTTAAATATTTCTTATTCTATAAAACATAATTATAGCTTTAAAAAAAGTGCTGTACGCAAGAAAGTTAAATATTATGTAATTCAAATTCCGATTATATTCTTTGAAAAGTGCCTTTATAGTTTATTTCTTAGCTGGAGACTAAATTCCTCTGAACTTCCTTGTGCTCTGTATGATCTGGAGTTACACATTTTTGTTCGCATTTTGTGATTTGTAACTGAAAACACAACATCTGTAAATCAACACAGAAACAGATCTTTCTGCTACAACAGAATCACATGATTAAGAAAGAAAAAAAAAGGATAAACAGGTGAATTCAAAAACAAGTCCTCTGGGAGTTATTGTGATTACCTTGTTGATTGGCCTCCATGGATGACTGCTTACAGTCCTGTGCATAGTGTCCGCTTACACCACAATTGTAACATGAAACATTCCCATTCTTCTTGGGCCCCGAACCACTGCTGTTGGCAACTACATTAGGTGCTGGATATACAGGATAGAATCTCCCAAATCCTGCCATCTGTTGCATACCATAGTTGGCTTGGCTCCCTATGACTGGATCATGCACCAGTCCATTTGCATATGGAGTCTGAGGCAGAAAAAAAGGAAGTTGGTTTCCATTGCTCTGATGTGCTTGGTTGAGGTAGCTGCCATTGCAAATGGATGGCAGAGTGAAGAACGATGGGACTCGGTACATTGGTCCGGGCATTGGACTGGGATAATAATAACTATTTAGCTGAAGGTTTCCATTGGTCCCACAGCTGCACCTTCGTCCACAAGAACCACAAGGACCTGAGCCCATCTGCTGTGGTGGCACTATTGTCCCATTAGCGTTTGTATTCCCCACAGCACTGATATAAGATGTGCTGTCACTCTGTGCAGTACTGTGTGTTAAAGCAGGGCTTGGGCTTGGGGCAGGACCTGGGGTATGGGTAGGAACTACAGTAGGAACAGTGGATTGGGCCTGACTAATGCCTGCACTTGCTGGCTGGGCAGAAGTGGCTGCTGTGTTGAGCACATTGGAATTCTGGGTGGGTAACACACTGGCAGCAAGGGGAGAGCCTGGTACGGTATAGGAAGCTGGTGGCTGTGTGGCTGAGAGGCCAGATGCTGGAAGAACAACCTTCACATTGGTAGGCTGAGGGACTGTCCCTGTGTTTCCCTCAATTTGAGGCACCATTTGATTTAGTCCTACCACTTGGGATGCAGATTTTGTGATGGGGTCCGTGGTAGCCACAGGAGATCCTGGAAAACTACCTGGGTTATGGACAGGAATAAAGGCAGTGTTTGGTGATCCGATGTTCAGACTTCCAGTTGGCTGTTGTGGGATATTAACTGTGCAACTCTCAGAAGATCCCTGTGGTGGTGGCAATTTTAACCTCTGAAATGTTAGATGCAGGGCAGGAGTACTACTGTGCGGAAGGAAGGTTGATGGAATAGGTAAAGGGGAAGCCAGTAGTTCAAGATGTTTTTCTGATTCTCCATTTGAAGCTGCTGGCCCTAGGATTCCAACAGGGGTTGAATTTGTGGACTCTCTTATTGTAGAAATAGCAACAGGACTAGGAACAAGCATCCCTATTGTTTTGCCATCAGCAGATTTAGGTGATGGAACAACTATTTCAGACTTCTGGGCACCATTGTGCACGACACAGTGTAAAGTTGGCATAAAAGGGATGTGTGGATACTTGGGTGAGTTCAAGGTATCTTCTAAAAGATTTCCGTTCTCATTTCCTAGTGAAGTAATCTGAACAGGTGGCTTGACAGTTTGGTTGACAGTACCATAACCAGTAAATCTGGTTGTTGATGGATTCCCAGAATCCTCAGAATTACTGTCTGTGTCTAGGGAAAAAGAAAGAGACAGGAATTAACCAAAGAATAACTTCCATCTTTCTTGCTACAAATAAAGCCTATCTAAAATTACTGCAGAAGTTTGGAATGTGTCCCTCTATCACATTATTTAATTATCTAAGGTGTCCTTTTAAGAATATTTGGGTGTTCTATGGATCATGACTATATGCATCCTTTATCTTAAAAAAAATGGAGCTATAACCAAAATAATAAAAGACTATTTGGAGACTGATGCATAGAATAAAATGAAAACATTTATTTCATACATTACTAAACATTTATTTCATACATTTAAAATGACATTTATTTTAGATAATCCATTTGATTCATATTCTGTACCTTAAAACCCTTCCATCTTTCTTGACAAATAGTATTTTTTAAAAGTAATCAAGACAATATTTAATGCAAATATCTAAAGATATGGAGTAGAAGTGTTTTTAAAACTTGCTGATACAATTTGCAATGGGAAAAAGAAAATTTGTTTATTCATTTAGCTGTATTTAGGACAGGGTCCACAGGGTCTCACTACGCAGATCGGATTCGTAGTGATTCTCCCATTTTCAGCCTCCCGAGAGCTAGTATGTGCCACCATGCCCAATCTCCATCACCATCTCAGCGTGCCGGCACAGCACACCCCAAATCAAACCCTGGCTGCTGTGCTCTACCTAAGTAGGTGCTTCAGTCTGCTGAGCTATCAGGCCAGCCCTTGAAAACGAAAATTTAAAGCTACTATTTTAGCCATAAAATAAATACTCTAAAACATAGGAAGCAGGACAAATATGAAAGTACTGGCATTTCTCCAAAAATCAAAGCAGAATATATACATATATTTTTTTTTCTGAATTTCTGAATTTTTTTGTAAAAAGGGACAAATGAGAAAAGCTAACTCATATCTCAGATAATGTATCGATAATGTTAAGCCCAGATACTGCATTGATGTGTACACAGACCATTCAATTAAATGTAGTGCCTACTTAAAAATTACTGAAATAGAATATTAAAAACAAATTAAGAATGGTCTTCCTTCCTAAAGAAAAGTGAAATGGAATGTACTTACATATTGAAGATGTCAATGTTACTATTAACTGAACTATTTTAATTTATATGAGAAGAGATTCAGTTAATAGCATAAATTTTCTCTAACAGATTAGTGATTGGGGCATTCTTACTAAACTTTGTAAAACAAAGAGTATTCCCAAATTACTAACCTATTTGTGGTCTTGTAGCTCTCTACCATCCCACCAAGTACAAAGTTAAAGGACAAAAATAAAACTCCTAAAAGAGCTGGAACACTTTTTGGGTGGTTAAATGTCTCCATAAAGTAAGGTTTCAATCTTAAGTCATAGCAAATGACTCTATGATTTTAAATGGTCCCCAATGATTTTCTAAGCATTACAAGGATTCATTTAGGTAAGTTAGAGAAAGGTCTTTTCTTTTCTTTAAAAATCTGATTTTGGAAAGTCTCAAACAAAACACCATCACCATTACAACTAACTAGAGCATCAACAAAGCTACATATTTTTAAAACAACCTTTGCATGTGCTCAAAATGTAAAAAATGACCAAAGTTCCAATTACAATATGTATTTTTCCTAGTTTGAGAGAGCCCTAAGTGATTTTTTTCCTTTGAGGAAGGTTCATTCTTACTTGTCAATACCTAAGGCTGCATCAGTGATAGCAAAGCTCTTCAGAGCTTTCAATGATAAAAACAAGCCACTGTGGCACATGTGCCACAGGTTTGCCACCGCTGGCCTTTATGAAAAATGGGGCCCTGGAAGATAGCTCAGTGTTCTGCCAGCTATTTTGGCAAGCACAAGGATCTAGGGGTCCCTGGTACCACATGTCATGCTGACCCTATACCAAGTGACCACTGAAACTGGGCATGGTGGCACATGCCTATAATCCCAGTACTGGGGAGGCTGAGACAAGAGGATCACTACAAATCTGAGCTGCATGATGAGACCCTGTACCAAATAAATAAAGACTAAAAAAAAAGTAAAAGAAAAGGCAAAGGTCATCCATAGAGGACACTAATTTATACTACCCAATGACAGCAAAGTAATGCATAAGTATCTGAAAAGCCAGGTCAAATGTGAAGAGTAAGCTAGGGTCACAGGATTATTTGTACACCCTGTAGAAACAAGTATGAACACATTGTGAAACACACTGAAACATCTATTATGGGGAAAGCATAAAAAGTATTTATGTTATCCTCAAAATAAGTTATATTGATTTTTGTCTTTTATGAGAAATCTACAGAGCAGAAGTGCAGAGTGGCTTCAGGTGGGTAGAACTGGTGGCAGGGTTACTGCGGACTGGATTTGGTATAACTACAAATAACCACAAAGCAAAGAGCAACTTCAACTGTTTGCAAAGCATGACAACTGTTGTACACACTGCTGCACATGTCTCTAAGATACAGCTCAAAGGGCAAATAGAAGTTCAAGTTCCAGGGAACTGCAAACTTCCTGGTAAGAAATAGTGTGGTCTAAGGACTGCCACAGAGAAAAATCACTGCACATTAGTCCCTAGTAAGAGTACACTTTATGACCAAGATGTCAGCAATCAAATATTGTCAGCATGCTTAAAGAACATATGTTATTCAATTCATGTCTTTAAGATCTTATTTTCAGAGCAGAATGGTGGAGTAAGGCCCTCCAATGACCCAAAATTCCATAACAGCAACAAAAACCACAGCAACATCTGTCAGAAATCAATGCTCTCAGAACCATGGAATTAACTAAAGACCTGCATCCATAAAGTGTTTAATCAAGAAAAACAACTAAACTTCATGAGGATGGAGAGCCTTTCATCTAGCCCTGTTATAATCCCAGCTGATTTTGAAGTAGCTGTGTAGATTAACAGGACCTCAACCATGCTAGCTGTGCAAATCAGCATGATAGCAACCACTAGACAAAGTACATGTTTAGAATTACCCCGTAGAGTCTCTTCACCAAAATACTTATTGTGTGATTTGTCTGGCAGCTCCTGACCATTCAGTGTTAATGATTTTTTATCCATAGGACTTCTGTCATAATTAGGGAACTTTGAAAAGCCTTCATGTATTAGTGGGATTCCAGAAAGCTGTGCAGCCTAAGGCTGTGTGCATTCCCAAGAAAGATCTGAGAGTGCCCTAAATCCTTACTGCTGGTTGACTTTAAGTCTCTGTGCCAGGAGGAACTGAAGATGTAAATTCAGAAGACAAATAGTAAATTGAAAGAAGCAAATCACTTCTAATCATCAATTGTATTAAATGTAAACAAACTATGTATTCAGGTCAAATAGCAGTGGCAAAACAAGTAACAACCCAAGATACAACAAAATGTTGTCTACGAGAGACATATTCAAAGACATAAACAGGTTTACAGTAAAAAGGATAAAATATAAAATGCCACACAAGAAGTAACCCTCAAAAAAGAGCTACAGTGGTCCTATTACTATCAGACAAAAAAGGCTTTAAGACAAAAATTGCTACAAGAGACACAGGGTATCTTGATAATATGAGTCAATCAGGAAACCATGACAAGTATAAATATATACATATATATGAGTCTAGCAACATGGACAACTTAAATCTTTATACACTAACTATATTCTTATGATTCTGTCTTATTTAGTTGCACATGCAATGAAATAAATCATAAAATTAATATTGCTAGGAACTACTAACACAAGGGTCTATAAGATATCCTTTAGAACAAATTTGAACTCAATAATGGGGCTAGGAGCTGAGCATTGTGGTACATGTCTACAATCCAGCACTAGGAAGGCTGAGGTAGCAGGATTTCTGTGAGTTCAAGACTAGCCTGGGCTACAGAGTGAGTTCAAGACCAGCCTGAACTGCATGTTAAAACTGTCTCAAAAGAAAAAAAAAAAAAAAAAAAAAGGCAATGGCAGGGGGGCTAGGAACATAAAATCCTTTTGTAATCATTTCCCTCCCCCCCCACCTCTTCCTATATCCCCTCCTAAAAGCAAACCTCTGTCTTTTTCTTCTTCACTTTCAAAACTTTCTCTTCCATCATGTCGTGGACTAGACGGAGAACTGTAACTCTCTGAAGATGTTTCTCCACATGTGTCATGTCCAGATCCAATGTCCATATTCACATCTAAAAATAACAACTCTATTTTAAAAAATCATGTTAAGTAGTTAATTTCCGAGTTGAACTGCCAGAAATTAGTTATAGCTACAAATATTTTTCTCAGGTTTTTTACAGACACTTAAAAGGCTAGTGTTTGATCTAGGTGAAAACTCCTAAGCAGTTTTAATATTCTTTAAACAAAGGTATAAAAAGAATGAATCTTAGGGCATCAGAATTAAGGTTCTCTATAGAGTCTATCCAGTCCCACTACTTTAAAACAATTTCTAAGCCTACATACTGTAACTTCTTAGAGTTTGGTGACAGATTCTTTCAAGAACAGAATGTTCTGCCAAAGTGCCTGTTCAGTTAAAATTACTAGGCCAGATTGTTCAAAAGAATAAAATGCTCCCACCAAATGGACTGAATAGCCCCCTTACATTCTAGCCAAAGGCCAAGCCTATACCAAAATGAGATAGGTACAATATTTGCCACAATCAATTAGCTGTATTTGTTTTATTGTCTGGCAATGGATACTCATTTACTATTCATATTCATCAAGTTTACTGTATAAATCCTCACAGAAGCAGCCCAGGGGTTCTTAAAAACCACAGGTGAGGGAAGCATTTCTGTGGCAACCTAGAGAAACCACTAAAAGGTAATGACCATGAACACTCGGGCAAAAACATGCTTTGTGTAATGAGCAACTTAGTTGACTAACCCACATTGTTGAAGGGGAAAAGTTCATAACAGTGTTATGGACTGTTGAAGATGACTTCCCCTATTTCAGTCCAGCCACTCATATGTTGTATGAATACCAGAGGACATTAAGACTGCATATGCTACTAATTCCTTTTGAGTAATAAATTAAATGCTAAATTGCCAAAAGAAACCTGTACCAAAATTTTGATAGCTCCATTTACCAAATGGAGTGGCAGAGAAGTCACATGAACGAGCAGTAATTCTGCAGAAAATAACTTGTAATACATTTATATACAGCTATAGGCTCTAACTTATCAGTTACAACACAACTAAAGAAGGGCATGTAAATCAAACCAAAGATGTATGCAGCAAATCTAATATGACACAGTGACCATTATGGCTTATATCTAGAGGTGTCCCCAAAGCCTCAAAAGCTCATAGGTGCATATGGTGCAGTACTGGATTAGCCACTGAATGGGTTAGCACAATTCTGAATGTGGGTGGCACCATCTATAAGGCTATAAAAGGGAAAGCAGAAGGAAGGCTGCTACCTCCTGCCTCCCCACCATGGACTGTTTCTCCTCTGTCATGCAGCCCAGATCTGCCTTGGACTGAACCAAGTAAGGACTGAAATCTCTACAAACTAAGCTAAGCCTTTCCTCCTTTTAACTTTTGCCAGATATTTTGTTCTAAGCAACTGAAAAGAAAGACAACAGCTTAAGAACTTAGCATTAAATTGAACTCATAAAAATAAAAATTATAAAAACCACAGGACATATGGAAATCTTGTATATACATATTTTATCCAGTATATAACAAAATGAACATTCCAAGTGATTTTTTCTCCAAATGGCTTAATTTATAAAACAATTTTCCTTATATTAGCAAGTGAATATTCTAATCACTGAAGTGCCATAAAGAAAGTTAATGCTTGATCAATTTTGCATGGTAATCTGAACAACTACTCTGAAGAGAACAATATATAACAACTGTTAACATACTAACACCTTGTTTTGAAATCAGCATCATTTTAAAAATCTTTTTTTCTCTTTAAAATAAAAACAAAAAACAAAGTGACAGTTTTCAAATAACTAAATATTTGTCTCCAAAAAAAAAAACATGTCTATAAATAAACTAAAAGTAGCTTTCTGTGTTTGGTGATTCAGAAAGTGCTTTGGAATTGTGCAAAACTGAAATTTTTATGATCACAAATTAGCTGATGCACTAGAGATTCAAAATGTATGAATGGTGATTATGAAAAGAATTATGCCAATGAATATTTCACAAATGGTCCTTTTAAATAGACACGTTACATCAGTTATCAAGTACCAAATGATAAAAGGTCTTATATGTGATTAAGAAGGCACATATGTTGAATGCGCGCGTGCGCACACACACAAACACACACACACACACACACGTAATCCCTTACAACATAAAGAATTATTCAAACAAAAATTCTGGTTACTAGTAATTATAAATACTTAAGTTCATTACAAAGTTAAAAATCCTTTACATAAATCAGCTGATAAAATCACACTTATCCTATGAATTATTAAAGCGATTGGAGATCTTTAGAATATTCTAAATCTTCTAAAAAACAAAAACTGAGACCAACCAACCTCCTCACTTTCTTAGACTTTTCAGCAACAGAAGGGTGGGGTAGAGAAAATAGTGTGGTGTAATACACAATTTAGAAGACAAAGTTTTAAAAGAAAATACAGTGCAAATACAGATTATCAGTAATACTGATTACTTCTTGCATGCAGACAATTGGAAAGAAGGCCGTGAGGAGTCCTTTTTTGCACTTCTCATCTACCTGAAATGTATTCCTATTCAAAAAAGTAGTTCGTTTTTTTTTTTTTTTTTTTTGGTGGAACCAGGGTTTGAACTCAGGCCTTTGCACTTGCCAGGAAGTGCTTATTCCACTGTGCCATTTCCCCCGGTCCCCAAAAAGGTAGTTAACTTTTAATAATAAAAAGCTTTAAATTTAAGGTAAATAATGGTAATATGGTAAATTAGTTTGCATTACTCAAAGATCTGAACAATCAAATCAAAAGGACCCAATACTTTGAGCCCCAAGTTAAAACCCACGTGTTATAAAACGAGCTGATGGTCTATAGGGCTGGGGGATACTTTGAATTTATTTCAAGTTAAATTGCTTAAAGGCAATTTCTTTTTGGCACCTTAATATTTTAAAGAGAAATTAACAAATAGAGTTGGAACACAGCTAAGCTATATTTGACATCAATGAGACAAGCTGTCCGAAACTTATTCATAGCTGTACTCCATAAATGTGACTACATATGAATCAATGACATTATATACAGAGAACAAAGTGGAAAAACTTAGCTTATCCAAAAATCCTTTAATCCTCAGTGGATTAAAACACCTGCTTAGCTGTGACTATGTGGCTGAGGGTGCAGACAGGGGTCAGTGTTAAGGATAACTGAGGAAAAAAATGGAGTTTGGTATGTTGTTACAAAGTTGTTTGTTTTTGTTTTTGTATTTAGGAGAAGGCATACAGGGTCTCACTAAGTAGATTGTACTCCTAGTGATCTTCCTGTTTACAGCCTCCCAAAGGCTGGGATTACAGATGTGCACCATCATGCACAGTCTTAACTGTTGTCTCAGTGCGTCCTAGGAGTGGAGCTGACATGGGGCGGGAAGGGAGAGATTGAACTCTCGGCCCCCGAGTCTGCCTAAGCAGGTGCTTTAATCTGCTGAGCTATTTGGTTGGCCCACAAAGTTCTTAATAACCTGTAAAATATATATATTTTAACTTAGAGAAAACAAACTCAATTACTGAACACCTAGGTGGTGTATTCATTCCAATTAAAATGTTATTCTTGTTATATTTTATCTTATATGCTGGTGAGATAGGTATCTACTGTTTCCAGTTTATAAATCAGAAAGAAAACCAGCTTTAGAGAAGACACACATTTAAGGAAGTAGGGACGTAAGATCCAAACCCATGGTTTCCTTTGATCAAAGTTTAGAAAGTGGAGGGTAAAAACTTTTAGAAAGAAGAGGGTAAAAATGTAAGAACAGCCACAAACTTCTTGGGTGAGCCACAGTTCCGAAATGAAAGGTAAGTAGCAGCATGGGGAGGGTCAAGTACACTTGTCAGGAATGTCATAAGGCAAATGACCTGGTTAACTATATTGTTCAAAGACAAATCTGGTAACAGGATGGAAAATGCAGGGACTTCTAGCCATCCACCAACAGATCTTTGCCTTACTTAGCTTTTCCCTCCTACTTTTAGTTGCCATCATCAGGAAAAACTTCAGACACTATACAGTATCATAAAATACTCCTAGGACTAGAACCTTACAGACGCAAGCAGGTTTTTCTATTTTTCCCCCAAGTCATTTTAACTTCCAGTTCATAGCTGTTTAAAAGAGTTGATAGATGATTTTTACATTTAAAATATAGCTACTTTTTGTCATTACTCAGTTACTTTGCACAAATACCTAGTTTAAAATGTTCCTCATTTACTAAATACATTGTGGTTATTTATACTGTATCACAACAGAATGCATTAACAATATAAAATTTGAATTAAATTCTAGTTTGTAGATCAGTCAGTAAATGTGTCAAGTAATGCCCATGGATAAAATACTCTTCTAGAAGTCTGTGAACTCTATCTTTACTATTAATAACAAAAATAAGTAAAATAGAAGAGTAATTAATGAAGTAGTAGAAGGGGCACTTTTAAATTAAATGAACCTTGAACTTTAAAATACAGACCTTAAAATAGTGGTGGGTAGACATAAATCACAACAACAGGCTCACAAAAATTTGAGGGTCAGAACTTTTCTTAAAGCCCTATCACAGATAGTTATTAAAAGAGGAAAATATCAACTATTTTTTAAAAGAATGACTTTGATAAAAGTATTTGCACACTTCTGCGTAGGCCTCTTGCAAAGTTGCAGTGAGGACCCTCCAGGAACTTTGGGATCCGTGCGCTGGTGTAGAGACTGATTTGAAATAAGCCAGCAACTACTGCCGCTGAAGAAAAGGAAAGTAGGCAAGTATAACTGAGGCAAAGGAATTGTCTACCTTAATGGCCAATGGGTACTTCCTAAACTAACTCCATTAATTTGGAAACAGTTTAATTTGGAAACTGCTGTACACATCAATGCATGGTGAAATAACAGGATATGGCTTACTACTGTAGCTTACTATCTATTAATATAGAAAGTACTGTGTGATACTTACTCTAGATGGTACCTATTTGAAAGAAAAACAAACTTTCTTACCTTTCACTGTACCACCATAGGCATGTTGAGGAGTGGAGAGTCTAATACCATTTATTCTACTATTCAATCTATTGTCAGTTTTCTTCATTTTCTCCCTAAATCAAATGTACATGTTATCAACATTTGTATAAAAGCCCCTACAAAGCACAAGTATAATAATTCTAACATTCCTCTTAAGCTTTTTTTATAATTTAAAAAAATTAGTAAGAAAAAAGGTACATATGGGATAAAGTTGTAAGAACTGACATTTAAAATGTCAGATAATAGACTACATTGTAGTATTTGATAATACTTTTTGATAATTACTTCTATCACTTGAATAAATTGATATTTTCAACTAAAAAAATTAAGTCCAGAATTCAAACATACAAAGAACAGAAATTATTTTTACCATATAAAAACTGAGTATGTTTATAATCAAATGCTACATTCTACATTTCCTTACCAATGTTTAATACAGCAAATATTAAATTTAACCTACTTTTCTATTTGTGGCTTTCCTTTCTTCTTATTCATCAAAGATAAGCTCCGTTTTTCAGAAGAATGCTAGTAGATAGAAATGAAAGGACAAATTAAACACACCAGAAAAAAATCATACTGATGTACATATGCTTATATTTTTATATTAAACAAAATATTTTCTAGTTATAAAGTCTAACATATTTTGGTTTTTCTTATTTTTTATTAATTTTATTAAGAAACAAATAGCAATGAGACAGTTTCAAAACTGATTAGGACAGTTTCAATAATTAATACATTGCATATTCATAGTGGTTATTCACAGTACAAGACGCAGACATGATGATATCCTGTCCGAACATTATTAGTATAAATCTTTCTTCCTATTGAATTAAGATAAAGTAACTGTGTATCTATCCTATTTTGTATATACAGACACAAAATTGTCCTTCATTTACATCTCTTTTGTTTAGTTTTACCAGAGATGGGTATTTCGTTGCCATTTAAATATTGTATGTGCGTGAATTCAGCAAAATAATCTGATATAGTCCATTAGTCCATAATAGTAGTGGGTTATCCATATGACTGGCAATGTCAGAAGTTGTTGACTTGAGCCCTTTACAGCTCAGCATATTAATATGGCCTTACTTCTTGTACTTCATTTTCACACTATTCTGCTGGATGGTTGAGGCCAAGATAAAGCAAGACCTATGTAACAAGAATTGTGGCTTTTGTATCTGATTAAAGTCAGTCAAATAACTCAGGTTATATCCTGAGACCCTGTACCAGTTTGTAGATCCTTTGTCAGCCACATGGATGAGTCATAGCCATTGCTTGACCAATTTTCTCTGTAAAAACCTGAGAGAATGTTCTCTCTATATGACTTTCCTAAGGCATACTCTACATTGTTGATTACTTTCCTATGTGGCCCCATAATTTCCTTGATCAGAAAATCTGGGACAGCACTGAGTTACAGTACAGGTTCTCTTATGTCCTGAGTCATCACTGACCTTGAAAGGCTAGGGCCAAAAATGTTGGCTGTCCTTGCAGCACTTCTTTTTCTACAATTTTTGATCTGCAAACTTAAGTTGTTAAACCTTCCAGAAGAGAAGCTTAATGATATTATTACCATATAACATAAGCAGTTGAGCTTAACCTCACTATCTGTCTGAATATCAAACATATTAGACATAACATGGAACAGGTATTTTCTATCAAGTACTGATATGTTAAACTTTAAATCCCTACAGATTGTGCAAAATAAAAAAGAAAAAAAAATTTAAAAAATAGAAATAAACAATTACATATTTTTACACAGAAATTTAGAAATCTAACCATATACAGCATTGTAGCAGGACAGTCCTAGGACATTTTTTTCTTGTCTCGTTTCCATTTATTACTTTTTTAAACAAACGTTTACTTGAGAGACAATATAGCAGTAATTGATAGGACATGACATGCAGCACGTATTTAGAAGTCCAGAATGACAGCATTCCAAGCATGACCGTACTATTATTACACATTGCTATCTTCAGTGCAGTTGCTTAGTTCACAGGTATCAGCTTATATAGTTAGTTAGGGTGAAAATCCTACCAATTAACTCCTACTTTCAAAAATCAGCTAATGTTTCTCAGGATCATTGCCTTAACCATTTTGTGCATATAAATATATGATTTTTCCCATCATATTTCCTAGCTTTTCTCCTTGCCCTGTCTTCATTGTTTAATCTTTAAGTTCTCACTTTCCTTTTAATTGTGTTATACCTATTTTTATTTCTTTTGAGTTCTTATACTCTAGGGAGACTATACAATATTTACACATATGGAAATCTAACCTATTTTGATTTATAACCTATTTTTGGAGTCACTAGAACCACCAAAATTTACATATTTGGTGACAATTACCTTGATATTGATATTTTTTAAAAATCCAGTCTGTTTATTTAATGTGGAACTATACTAGTCCCCATTATCTGCAGTTTCACTTTCCATGGTCAACCACAGTCCAAGAATATCAATGGAAAATTCCAGAACTATTTCCTAAGCTTAAAATTGATACTTTTGAGTACCATGATGAAATCTCATGCTCACACATTCCACCCCACTGACAACACAAATCATTATTCTGTTCAGTGCTTCTGTATTTGATACTAACCTCATAGCAGTGGAAGATAAGACTACATTCATACAATATTTGGTAATGTTATCATTATAATTATTCTGTTATTAACTATTGCTATTAACCTCTTGTGCCTAAATTATAAATCAAAAACTACCATAATGTATGTATGTATGTGTGTGTGTGTGCGCGCGCGCCTGTAAATGTAACCTATATAAGGTTCAATACTACCTGTAGTTTTAGGTATCCCCTGAAGGTCCTGAAATATATCCCTCACAGGTAGAGAGTTGGGGACTAACATAGAAAATAAAACATAACCTTTCTAGTATTTGCTACACATTTTATTAGTACTCTATTGAAGTTCAATTTGATAAAACTGACATAATTTTGCCAACTCTTAAGGAGAGTGAGTATGGGCAATGGAATTCGATGGGCAAGCATACTCAGATGGCATTTAAAAAGAGGCCATTAAGTACGACCAAGACATTTATGAGTTCTCATTTGGATCTGAGTGTGTCAGAAACATAATCAGGTTAAGAAATAAGTTTTTTAGAAACAGCAAGGTTTACTCCACATTACAATGTATACACGGTCCCCCACCCAACCTGGATGGGTGGTATATTATACTGAATATATTTGAACATACTGTCCTCTGATCACATGCACTTCCCAAGAAAGCAAAAGTTTCCTAACTATACTCAGAAATCTCAGTGACTTAATGAAGAAAGGTCAGTTTCAAAATTCAAATTATCCATAGCAAGATAATTATTGAAATGTGAACAATTCTTTCAAGACCACAAAAAATTTTGCATAAGGTAGAGTGTCATATGCAAATGTATTAATTTTATATAAGCAACAGTACTTTATACATGTACTTTTTCAGGTTTTGGGAGAGTTTGTAACATATATAAAAGCAAAAAGTCTAACACTGAAACTTTCCTTCATTCTTAAAACACTATCAACAAAAAAAGATGTAATACTTTAATTATGTGGCACCAAAACAAAATCTCACATACCTGGTCAGGCAAGGTCACACAGTGCTCTGGGTGCTGAACGGCAGTGCAGCTTTGCTTCCTCCAATCCACAATTCCATTCTGTTCAGGATATTGCACAGTAAGACTGTCTAATGGAGAACAGCTCGTACCAATACTGCTATCAAAAGGAAAGTATAAAAGTGTGACAATCTGTCCTCAACAATTTAACCATTTCAGTGAAGCTCATTAACACATTCCAGTCTGTTAAAAGAATTTTGGGGAGGTTGGTTTTTGAATACTCAGTGATAGGTCTAAAGGAAAATAGTAAATATGAGAAATAAACAGGTACACAGTAATTTATCATGCAAGCTGTCTCTAAAAAATTTATACACAAATATGTACTCTGCCTTGAGACCTGGCAACAGAAGTGATCCTGAAGCCAGCCCCTGCAGACACAAAAGCCAGTATCTGTAGAGAACTATTATACTAAGTACTCTGCATAAACAGGTATATAAGGAGACAGGATAAAGTGACTGAAGACCCAAAGAAACAGACAACAGGAACAGGATGATCCCAATGAGAATCTCAGATATAAAGACTTTAGGATAGGTTTTCACGTAACAATGCCCAACACAATCAATCAGCACACCATGATTGAAAGTTTTTGAAAGAATATATGGAAATGTAAAAACCAAATTTAATAGCAGAACTATAAAAGTAATTTTAAGAACTGAATGGACAGTAAATAGATGAATATTAGTGCACAGGAAAATTTTGCCTGCAAGAAAATATATTGCAGCACTGAAAGGGAATATGTACAAAGAAAAGTTTTTAGTCTCTGTATGTGGAACATAGAGAAAAGCCTTATATATTAAGGATGGAGCAAAAGAGCAGAAGCAGTATTAGAAGATATAAAAGTGAAAAGTTTTCTAAATCTACTCACCCCTATATTTGCCTATGAAGACAGGGGTTTACTATTATCAATAAACAATACAAAGCAGTAGGTTGAACAAACAGATTTCATACAAACAGAGGAACAAAGCATACTATAGAAAAATTGTAGAAAATAAAACGATGAAAATTTATAAAGTCAATCTAAGGAAAAACACATTACTTTCAAATCTTATAATAAGAATGACTAAAACTGTAGCCATATAGCTTAAGCTCCAATCAAAATCACAAGTCTAGAACAGGCAAGTTCAACCTGAAGACCATGGACTGCACACAGATCATACATTTTTAACACTGTTGTGAAATTTCTACTGATATTTTTCTAATTCAAGGGTGAATTACAGAGGAGATAACTGAATAATACATAGGGGAAGGTACAGTGCAGCACTAACTCTGCCTCCTGAGCCTGCCACACAGTTAAAGGGGGCCCGTATCAGGTTTTATAGGTACTCCTGTGACTTGGTAAGTAAAACATGGTGAATACCAATAGTAGTATTTCAATCTACTCACCCCTATATTTGCCTATGAAGACAGGGATTTACTATTATCAAGCAGACATGTAAATTTTCTTATTATTAAAATCGAGCTTTTGTTATTTTTAAAAAATAACTTACAATATTAGGGCTGGCGAGATAGCTCAGGAGACTAAGAGCCTGCTTAGGCAAGTGCAGGGACTAGGGTTTGATCCCCGGCACCACATGCTGTGCTGGCCCCAACACTGGGCAAGCTGAGCTAAGCCACCAAGACTGGGCATGGTGGCACACACCAATAATCCCAGCACTGGGGAGGTTAAGAACAGGAGGATCACTGTGAGTCCAAACTGCATAGTGAGATGCTTTACCAAATACATTAAGAAAAAATGTTAATTATGTACTTAGAATTATATATTTTATATATGGCCCAAGACAATTCCTCTCCACTCATTATGGCCTCTATAAGCCAAAAGACTGAATATCCGTAGTCTACAATGACGTAATTTAAGATGTGGTCAGAGACAGTGGGGGCAGAGGAGTAGGTAAGAGTGAAATAACAAAAGACTACAAAGAGGTTATCACCATACTCCAAAGGGGTAGTTGCTAGATTTGTCTACTAAAGGGCAGGAAGCCAGTTATAGAATTAGCAAAGGCCCTGAGACTGAAGTGGAAAGAAAAGTCTACTGGCACATGGTTGAGGGGAACAATACTATGTGATACAAGTGAAAAGTCACATGAGTGTTTTTGTAAGATCTACAAGAAAAATCAGAGGTGGACTGAAAGGATACAACACAACTGACCAACGTGACTGATTAAAAGACAATGGAAACTAGTTTGAAAGAGCTAACAGACAGTAAGTGCCAACCTAGGAGCCCATACACAGCAAAAACAACTTTTACACATGAAGATAATTTTCAGATGAAAATTCATTCATATTCAGTATTTTTCCATTGGAAGGAAAATGATCACAAGTGAAAGTGCAATGAGATAAGAACAGAGCAAAAGAATGGCAAAATCTAAATGCCTACTGGAAAAAGACTTCATGGAGTTTAAAACTATGAAAAGGCATGATGGCTACAATTTATAACTCACAAAAAGATAATAAGTGGGATTACAGTGATTTAAGGTCCTAAAATTGGAAAATACTGGAAGCACAAATTAGACAATAGTAAATGAAAGGGCAACAATACAATCTCTAGTGCAGTGATGGAGAACCTTTCAGAGCTTTCAATGATACAAACAGTCCACAGTGGCATGGTAGGCATGGGCTCACCACCAGTGCTTTAGACTAACAACCCAAACAGAAAAACAATGTATAACTATCAAGGTTATCAGGAAAAAAAAGGTGCAAAAGGCAGGAAAAAGGCAGACAATTGATGCAAACAGCAGAATTACAGTCAAATGTAACAGTAACTTAAACATTACAATGATTTAAAAACATACAGGGGCATTTACATTTTAAAAATTAAATACCTACTTCACAACAGGACTTTTCCCAGCATGTTTCTTATGGATTGTGGTATGCTGTAACACATCTAGAATAAAAGAAAAATTAATTTATTTATTTTAATAAATGCCATAGCACATATCCAAAAGGGTGCTTCAAATTATGCCATCAAAACATTGGCACTTGTAAGCATTCCCAACACAGAAAACATATCCATTATGGAAGGAATTTTCAAAGGCAGAATAAACTACCAATTTACCTTAAATCACCTCTCAAATGTGTTTCATCTAATAACACAACAATCTTAGCCACGACTAAAAGTCCCCTAAGTGCACAGCAAGTGCTTCAAGTAACTAATACATACATCCTTGTAAGACTTCCCTCTGGAAGCTCTTTTTAAACAAACAAAATATGTAGATATGATTGGAGGTCTTCCACCGTTCAACTCATTGTCCTCCTTCTACAGAGGTTAACTAGGACCAAACTTGTTTGAACAACTTAGTGAAAATCTTATTTTGCTGCTCATATATGCAGGTTAATAAATATATAAAGGGGTTACATGTTTGAATATATCTCAAATATACTTTAATTCCCACCCAGCATGAACATTTCACTATAAATTCACTGACATTTCAACATTGAGGCAATTTCCTAGTATTTACTCTTACAAACCCTGCTGTCATGAGTACCTCTGCCCAGGACTTCTTAAGCATATGAGCAAGTTTTATCAATGCAGAATCACAAGATAACAGCATAAATATCTCCAACTTTACTACCTTGTGTCAAATTTCTGCTCAAAACAGTCATGCCAATTTATATTCCCATCTGCTAATGGGGTTCCTTTCTTTTACTGCTTGTTAAATAACAGATTTGAAAATGTTTTCCTAATCTGATAGGTGGGAAATTATATTTCATTGTTTTCCTTTGCATTTTCTCCATATCTAGTGAGGTGTGTGCTGTTTAAAGACTGTTCAGTTGTCATTTTCTATGAAACATCTATATGTTTTGCCCATATTTGTTAGGATATTATTAGGATGTTAGGATGATATTCTCATTTGTTGGGATGTTAGGATGTTATTCTCATTCATTAGGATATTAGGATGATATTCTCATTAATGTTTTAGACGTATCCTTCCATGGTTAGCATATGGCCTTTTATCTGTTAATATGTGGCCAATATTTTCTCTGTGGATTGTCTTCTAACTACATGGTTTCTTTTGTCAGGATGCTTGCTCTGTTTCAGATTAGTGAGATGGGTAGCCATGTTCTGCCCTGTCGAAGAAAGGCATCTCTTCCCATATTAACATTTACATTTAAATGTTACTTTCTACAATTAAATTGCTATTCACTTAAAACTTTCGTGCATGACATACATAGGGATCTTATATATCCTTATATGGAAAGTCATTTGTGCCAATGCTATTTAGTGATCTTTGCTATTTAGTGACCTTTGTCATATCCCAATCCCCAATTCTGTCTCCGGGCTCCTTAAATCTGCTCCACCCTTGTGCCAATACTAAGCAAGATGATTTATTCTAGTAAATCCACATACATACCTTCTTCTTGACTTGAAGCTTCTGAGCTGTCTTCTTTTAAGTGTTCTAATATCTTAGAAGTTTTCAGAGATGATTGTAAGTTATCTATAGGAAGTAATTCAAAACTATTAATTTTCAATGGAAAATTGTAATACTAAAATAAAATAAATGTAATGATTACTACTAACCAAGGAAAAGGAAAATGAAGGCTTAGGAGAATACTTCTATTGTTAGGGCCTTTAAGAAAGCAAGAGGACATGACACAAAGCACTGGACTATGACGAACGCCAAGGGGCCAGGTATTCCCTCAAGAATCACACAACCTGAATGAATCAGAGCTCATCTACCAGCTTCAATGTGTTCATGTACAATACAGCAAATGGTCAAGGTGTGATTTTCACATACCTGCGGAGGCTACTTAAATCATTTAAGAGTTTAATACTTTTTTCCTAGGAGATAGCTGTAAGTATATGAAATGCTATTCTCTGTCCCAGGGAAACAAAAACGTCATCAGTGCAAATGAACCTTGATAACAAAGTGTTCACAGGTGAAACAACTCAGACATGTATAAGGCTTCTCACAACAGTATTTTAAATTTACAATTTCAAAACAAAAATCTGCTGACCTCATTAGCATTACTCATGAAATTTAGGCACTACCAAGCTTTTAAGATAAGCTTTTTTGTATTTACAGATGTGTTCCTCATGTAGGTAAGCTGGAAGTTTAAACTTTGTTCTAATGTTATTGATAAATATGTATTAAGAAGTACTTATACCTGACTCAGGGAGAAAGCACTGACTGTTAAAAATACAGTATGCTCTAGAATGACCAGGCTATTATCATTATTCGGGCATAAATTTAACCATGGAATTGTATACATTAGTCAATTAGTCGTAAAAAGTTGTCTTTTAATTCTAATTGCTAATCTTGTCAAAATATTTAAAACATATACATATACTCAAGCAGCAGTGAAACTTTAGTAAAAGTTAAATCATCTTGTAACATATAAATTGTAATTTTTGACTTTTCCCCCATCTTATTTATGTGAGACAATAAGCATCTTCTTTTTCTCCTTTTGGTACTGGAAAATATGAATGAGGACCTTTTTTTATGTAGTGACTGGGCTTAGAGTTAGCAGAAATTCTCTAAAGGACACATAATCAGTGTAACTGGCAAAAATGCTTGTTTAAAAAGAAGACTAATTAGAATGTGCACAAAATTGAACACAAGGCAGACGATGAATGGTAAAACATGAGGGCAGACCTAATCATATAAAAACCTAAGAAAAACTTTCTGCAAGAGGGATAGCTGGGTCTTACAACAGTTCTGATGTTAACACATCTTGATAAAAGATAGATGTGTAAATAAGATTATGGATGAGCAGAGACATGGAGACAGGAGTGGCAGGGTTTCCTGGGCAATGCTGAGGCTTTAAGCAGCAAGAGTCTCAGAGACCACAAGTGAAGCTCAAGAAACTTCTTAGTAGGGCTTGAATTTCACAGCAAACTTTTAAGTGTTTTTAACAAGGGCTTAATAATCAAATTTATTCTTGTGATGGAACCTGGAATAGGGCAAAGTGAAAAGCAGAATCTGGACAAAGAGTAGGGCTCAGCAGATCAGCAAGCACTAAGACAATGGGACATGTGGGAAGAACAAAAAGGAGGTCTTTCATTGGGCACAGACTAACTTTAAATGGCTAGAAGTGATAAGGAAGAGTGCCCCTGATGAAGGCACATTGAGGATTTTACAACCCTATACCCAGCACTGCCCTGTATCCCCAATCTGTATGCCAGCAAAAACTCAAGGATCAACCATGTCCCAGAATCTCAAAGATTCTGAGATTCTGGTTAGTAATGTCTGTTTTGTTATATTCACTTTCATACATTACTCTCTTTAAAACTGCTATGTAAAATTCATTAAAAATGACAAATATTTATCTATTTAAAACAAAAAAAAAAAAATTAACTGCAAGATGACAGGGTAAAGCATAAAAAGCAAGCAAAGAAAAAAAAACCCAGATTTTTGCAGAGAACAAAGGATGCTTACTGAGACTGTGTAGAGAATCTGATGATATAGACCGAAAAAAGCTGTGTACTTTCTGACTCTGCAGAAAAGCTTGTGATGAAGTTGAAAATAGCTGCCTGCATGTAAAAAGAAAAGAGATTTGTTAGTTTCAAGTACATACACCACAGTTTGTTTAGATTATAAAGCCAACAAGTGATTGTTTCATTCAAGTACAGGTTTAAAAAAAAAAAAAAAAGTCCCTTTAAGAAATGAGTATTATATTCCTCTTTTTTTTTTTTTTGGTGGAACCAGGGATTGAACCCACGCCCCTGTGCTTGCCAGGAAAGCGCTTATTCCACTGAGCCATCTCCCTGGCACCCCTATTTATTTCTAATGAGAGTAAAATTTAACATAACTAATTTGCAAGATTGTACTTAAACAGGTTTATTTATATGTTAAGGTTTCAGTCCTGATAAAATAAAAGGATAATTTCAGACTTTTCCAAGTGGTCCAAAAGCTGTCTTTCTGCTCAAGAAAAAGAACTGAATGTCTTTATAAGTGTACTGAACATGAATTTGGAAAGTTTGGGATGTTACAAGTCCTGAAAAATATTAAACACAGTGATATAGTTAACATGTACTATACAAGTAATATTACATCCTAAGGCATGGCCACATTATAATTCATCTCAAATGTGTATCAGACCATTATCTTTGAGAAACATTTATTTTTATATTTCATTTGCCTAATTAAAAGATTCCAAAGGCTCCAACTGGAGTTTTCCTATTAACGGTACCTAAAATGGTTCTTGAGCATATAGTTAGGAGGATGTGTCATGGAGCATTTACCAAGATCTGAACTCCATTCATTCCAAACACTTACAAGCTGAACCACCCTCAAGAGATTACTAAGCTTTTCAGCTTCACAGCCCTAAGACATACTACTAGACCTCAGATTCAACATAGACAGTCATAATACCAACTGTATAAGTACTCAACATACAAATTTCCCTGGTTTCTTCTGAGGGTAAAATGGGCTATCACCCCTTTACAAATAAGTTAGAAATATCACTTATTAAAAATATATAACTTTTTGGACAAAGGAGTTCAGGCTGGCCTCAACTCATGGCTATCTTCCTCCTCTACCTCCCAAGTGCTGAGATTACAGGTATGTGCTACCATGTCTGGTGAGACAAGCAAGCTTAATTCTAAAAATATATCTTATAGATAAATATGTCCAAATGTGTAAAGAAACACCTCCAAACACTGAAGTATTATTTATAGTAATTTAAACATACTTAGAATCAATTAATTTTTTTTAATTTCATATTTTAGTACAGGATCTACAGGGTCTCACTACACAGATTGGACTTGTAGTGAACCTCCTGTTCTCAGCCTCCCAAGTGCTGAGATTACAGGCCCACACCACCATGCCTAGTCTCGGTCACTGTCTCAGCATGTTCCAGGGGTGGGGCCGGCATGGCACCCTGGGGATTAAACCCTCATCAATGACTTAGAATCAATTAAAATGGCCATAAAATATCCTAATTTGAGTATGGTTCAGCTAAAAATGAATTATGCAGCAAATCAAAACATGGCAATGATCTTTTTACATGCACTAATGTGTTGTTCTGACCCAAGACATTTAATGAAAGCAGCAAAATAGTACCACTGCTGAGGAAAACATTAAAGGTGACATGCTTTAATTTTACCTGAAGTTCTAGTTAAGAGTAAAATTTCTAAAAGTGGTTCCTTGTGGAAATATGTACTATTTTCTTCTGAAAATCTCAAGCTTAATAGAAGAGTTATATATGTAATACAAATAACTTTTTGTCACAAATTATAAATAGCTGATCTGTTGCCTCAACACTTGGGAACATATCAGTGACTGTTTTCTACAAAGTCATTCTCCTACAATCACTCTCAGGAAATTAACATTACTCAATCTTTCTCTAACCCTCTAGCCCCATTGCAGACTAACTCCAAAGTGTCTTGTTTTTCTCTCAAAGGCCCAGCTCAGAATCCTATGCTACCCTCAGCTGCTACAGGCCTCTACTTCTCAGTCTTTCTGTGGTTCTACTGGCTGTGAGAGAACAAAGCAGGCATTTGGGGGAGTATTCTACATGCAGCAGGTGTGTCTAATGAGACTCAAGGAGAGCTATGAAAGTGTTGAGGTTGTATTCTTTGGCAGCAGCAGATGCAATTCTGACTGAACCATCACTGAGAGGTTCACTTTACTCGATTAAAGTGGCATCAGTAAGGCTTCTCCACTCTCAAGTTGCTTTTTTCCTTTATGATTCAAGAACATAATTTGGTGGTAAAAGACTTCAATAATGTCAATACCTTATTCCTCATAAATTCAATCAATTCATTTAGTATTTATTTCAACATGGATTCATGGTGTCAGTCAGTACAACATATCTCCTAGAATGTATGTGTGTATATGTGTGTATATATATATTATATATATATATATATAATATATATATATATAATATATATATTATATTACATTATATATATATAATATATATATAATATATATATATATTACATTATATATATATATATTATATATATATATATATATATGCCTTGAGTTTTAAGATAACTAAGCAGAAGAATCAATACCCAACAATGTGTAAGAGTGGATTGGAAACAGGAACAAGAATAAAATATTTACTTAATACCTAATAAAGTATAAAGCTCTAATAATTGAAATGTGATGCTGGAGCAAAAATGACAGACTAATGAACAAGAACCCAAAAACATGCCAACCTAGGAATGTATGATAAAGTATCACACAAGAAATCAGTAAAATGGAAAAGAATTCATACTATAAAAAAAGAAGTCAACTTAGATCCTGACTTCATGTGGAGTAATGAAGTAAATTTCATGATTAAAGGAAATAATAAAAATGTAAGCAAAAAACAAGGAGAAAAAGAATTCCAGTGATCAAAGAACTCAAGGGGATCTAGCCACTCAGCCAGCCAGAGACAGGCATTAACAAGTTCTTATTGGCTTGAACCACCATTAGTATAAGCTTTACTGTCCCATGCCAAGTATCTCCAGTAGTTGAGAGACATATGGTAATAAGACATGAATTACAGCTCTGCTATAAACATGTTAAATTGAGAGCACATTTCATACTTTAGGCAAATCTCTTTTCACCTTTCTCTTATTTTTTTTTCCTCTTAAAATTAAGGACACCGCAACATCTACATTCAGAAATATTGCTAATAACTTGATTATTTTCAAAATAAGTACTTCAGTCTTTCTAGGTAAAGATTAAGCTCTTAGCCACTACACAATATATATACCTAAAAATCTAAACACAGAAATTCTCCAAGTACATAATATTGTGCTATCACTGTGCTAACTTGTTAAGTTTTCTCAACTGATAGTGTCAAGTTAAAATGGCAATTAAATTTTGACACCAGCTCTGGAGGGGAGATGTACTATGGAAAGCTATCTAGAAATATAAAACTTTAATACAGATGACCTTTGAATAGTAGTTACACTTTTACTCATTTATCCTGCAGCCAAATTCCCACTTACATGCAAAGATAAATGTTCAAGAATTTCTACTGTTGCAATCTGAATAGACAAGCAGCTCAATGTTGATATTGACTCATTATAGTAAAACAGTTAAGAGTCAGTCTAAGGTGAAAAAAAAATTATTTTATACAATAATGTAGAAAGGAGCTTGTCTGTCTCTATGAAAAAAGTCTGGAGAACAGTAATGAGACTGTCTTTTCACTTTGTAACTTGCGAATTTGGGCCATGCATATTTTTCACTTATTAAAAAAATTATAGGTGCAGTGCTCCTCTTTAGAAACTGTTTACATTTTGTATGTATGACATGTTTTTAAAAATTCAATAAATATTTACAGAACATGCATTGTGTGTTTGCCTGCACCTGTATCAGTAGTTGGGAATACTTACAATCACAAAGTAAAGGTTAGTCTCCTCATGCTTCACCTAACTACTCTGAAGACTCAGAAGGTGACTCTGGCAGGATACATTTCTGACATTGCTCTTCAAAGCTTCTGTGATATCCCCAAAATTTCAAGGATATTATTATTATTATTTTATATATTTAGTACAAGGTCTACAGGGTCTTACTATATAGATAAGACTCACAGTGATCCTTCTGTTTTCAACCTCCCAAGCACTGGGAATAAAGGAATGTGCCACCATGCCCAGTCTCAAACATGGTCTCAGCATGCCCCAGGGGCAGGGCTGGAATGGCACGCTGGGGAATCAAACCCCTGTGTTCTGCCTAAACAGTTACTTTAGTCTGCTGAGCTATCTGCCAGGCCCAAGGATATTAATTATTTCTTATGTGAGCTGGGCTGAATTTGAGCTTGATACCAGTATGGCCAGCAATATAGCACTCACAGCACTCACCAAGTGGTCAGTCTCTAAGAGCCATATTCTATTCCTTCCTATGCAGTCTGGCTTCCCACTTGAATGTAGACCATGAGGTTCATATTCCAAGTACCCTTTCCCAAGAGCACACTACAAAACTCTCTCAAAGTACTTCTGGATCCAATAGTCCAAATATTCACCAGCTGCTGAAGCTTTGCTAACTCAGGGAGTTCTCTGTGGACCAGTAACATGCCCTGCAGTTTTCTGGAACTGTAAAATCTCAAGTCCACTCCAGTTCTGCACCTTTTAACAAGATCCCCAAGAGGTACATATGCTTACAGAAAGGTGAGCAACAAAAGGACTCAGAATTTCAATTATTTGTACTTTCACTCACCCTCTCTTCTAGCTTCATCCTTGGAATGCTCTCAGCTCTTCTATTCCTTTCTCTAATCCCCTCCATTCTGCCCTCTAAGGTTTCCCAACATTCAAATTCCTTAGTGACTAGAGCCTGTACCTTCCTGTTGTACTAAACCTGAGTTCTAGTACTCACCACAGCTATTAGGTGGAAGGTGTTCATCCTCTTACCCTCCTAACACATATAGGTTTGCGCTCCTTTCAATTTGTCATTCAGCCAGTCTCCCACTGGTTCCACTTCATCTGTGTCATGCACCAACCTTTAGGTCAGTCGTCCATGTCCGTATTCAGTTCTGGAGCTAGCCTCACTCCTACACCCTAAATCATCTATAACCTTATGATGACATGGGTGCCTATGTCTTCCTTTGTACTACCTATCTCATTTACATTCATAATCACACTTTGGATCTTGCCATACAATGAAAATATTCTCCCTTTCCCAAATTTCTGCTTGTCTCTATTGAGGAACAAGCATTTTTCTTTTCTTCTGAATCATTTCATCTTGAGAAAATTACTTGGGCCTAATTTTCCTCTCAGGGGAAGAACATGCCACTAGAGTAAGTGATATACATTTCTACTCTGTCTTTCCACTGGGAAATCTGCTTCTGTAATTAGGCTGTTTCAGGTTCAGCCTTGACCTTAAACTATACAGGCTCTCGCACTGTTTTTAACATAATTTACTTAATAACTGAAAGTTTGCAGTAATACAGTACTAGACTCTTCGGCCAATATTCCCCTTGAAAGAGAAGCCCTCAGAACTGAATGATGGCACACACCGGCAATCCCAGCACTCGGAAGGCTGAGGCAGGATTGCTGGGTTAGAAAGTGAGTTCAAGGCCAACCTGAACTGCAGTGAACCCCTGGCTCAAAAAGATCAAAAAAGAGAGACAGAGAGAAGCTCTCAGAGAAGACTGAGTATGACCATCAAAATCACAACTTTTTAACCTCCAAACTTACTGGCAAACTCACCCATTCCTTGGACATCTTACACTCTAAACCCAACTTCATTCTTTCTGCTTAATTACCAGTTATTACCATGACACTTGTTTTTCAAGCATGGCCCCAACTACTGTTACATATCTGTAAACTCATACTTCCCAGCTAGCTCAGATCTGATGGTCCATCATTTGTTAAAAACTGAACCTTCTTCCTAAGTTCTCTTGTTTTATTGTCCTATTGCCACATCCAAGAAAGCCTCTACCTACCACAAATCCAACCATATCCTTTCCTTATACTTGAACAAGAACTACTACAAAGACTTTTTTAAAATGCACACAACAGGGCAGACTGATAGCATTCTAAGTATTTTTCTTATCTGAAGTACACATCTTGTCCAATGTACTACTTTTCCTTCATAGGATGCTCTCAGGTTCCCAGTAGTTTTAAATCTCTTCTGCATGTTAGCATTTGATACTGGTCTCAGTTTAATTTAATCCATCTTCTGTAAAACTCCTAAAGATAATATAAGACACTAGATAAACATCTAACTTCCCATCACGAATCAAGTAAGTTTGACTATACCACATCCACCCTGCTTTAGCACCATTGCTATCCCTTGTGTGTATATTTAATCTCTTCTTCTGTCTCTATAGGCATCTGGAAAACTTTGGTAATGAATTCAAGACAGGGTTTATGTCTTCTGAGTATCATATTTAACTCATGTTTTGTGCCTTTCTTTTCCAATGGTCCAACATAAGAACAAAAGAACATAAGAACAAACACTTGTCCTTATTTGGCACAGAGCACCACAGAAGTGAATGGCAGTGAAAAAGGGCCATTTCCTATCCATCAGCCTGATATTCTTATTTAACAACTTATAACATATCCCAAATTTTAGCTCTTGGAAAAGGGCACCTCTTAAAATTTTTACACAGAGGCCAGGGAGATGGCTCTGTGGAATGAGCAAGTGCAAACATCTGAATTCAATCCCCCGTTCTACAAAAAGTTAAAAAAAATTTTTTCAGAGAAAAGAAGAGGTTCTACTTAATATCTTTTAGAATAACTTTTATAAAACACTAAATTTTCATAGGGGTAAAGAGTTCATGAACAAACATATATTCGCATGGGAAGCACTTGAAAGAATCAACAACTGGGATCAACTCTTCTTGAGTTTCTGCATGTCAAAATAAATTGTCAACAGAGTGAAAAGACAACCCACAAATTTTGACAAAATCCTAATACGCAGACAAAGGTCTGCCATCTAGAATATAAAGAACTAAGATATAACAGGACCCTCAAATTTAAAGACCCAATTCATAATTGAGCGTCTGAGATGAATACACACTTCTCAGAGGACAAAATGAAAGAAGCAAATAAATATATGAAAAAATGCTCCACATCGCTAGTCATCCGTGAAATGCAAATAAAAACAACACTGAGATACCATCTCACTCCAGAAAGAATGGCTATCATAAGGAAATCAACCAACAACAAATGTTGGAGAGGTTGTGGGGAAAAGGGAGCACTTTTCCATTGCTGGTGGGAATGTAGACTGGTACAACCATTGTGGAAGTCAGTGTGGAGACTCCTCAAAAGAGTAAGATTACAATCCCATTCAAGCTGGCTATCCCCTTACTGGGAATTTTCCCAGAGGAACTAAAAACATCGTATCATAGTAATATATGTGTACCTATGTTTATAGTAGCATAATTTGTGATAGCAAAATCTTGGAAACAACCAAGATGTCCATCACATAAGGAATGGTTGAAAAAGATGTGGTATTTCTACATATCGGCGTATTACTCAGCTATTAAGAATGATAAGTTTGAAGCATTTATACTCAAGTGGATGCCACTTGAACATATACTCATAAGTGAAATAAACCAGACACACATGTGTAAATATATTATAGTCTCCCTAGTATAAGAAGACAAAAGAAGAAATACAAATAGAAATGTACAACAAATAAAAACAATTGAGTCAGATAAGGCAAAGTGAATGGCATATGCTGCAGGATACTAATCAGCTTTTCTTCTGGATGGTTAACAACCTAAGTTCACAGATCAAAATTGGAGAAATAGAAGAGCCACAAGGCCAGCCAACATTTTGGCCCTAGCCTTTCAAGGTCAGCGAAGACTCAGGACATAGGAGAACCTGCACTGCAATGTCATGAAACTCAGTTGAGCTCCAAATTTTCTGAACAAGGAGACTACGGAGCCACAGAGGAAAGAGATCGAAGTTCTATAGTGTGCCTGGGGAGAGTCACATGGAGAGAAAACGTTCTCTCAGGCTGGCACAGAGAGCAAACTGGTCAAGCATTGGCCATGACTCATCTACATGGATGACACAGACAAAGGATCTACAGAATAAGGTACAGGACTACAAGATAAACCCTGAGGGGACTTCACTGACCTCATAAGAAACATAAAGTACATGCGTTGGTATATAGGTCTTGCTCTATCTAGGTCTTAACCATCCAGCAGAAAAGTATAAAAATGAAGTATACACTGTGGAGCCATAATAATAAGTTGAACTATAAATGGCTATGGTTGACAACTTCTTCGGATAACTCACTATTGTTGGGGAATGCTGGACTGTGTTGGATTGTGGTGTCAAGTTCAAGCACCTAAGTTAGTTGAATGATAATGGAGTGCCCATCTCTGACAGGTGTAGACAAAGGAAGGGGTATAGAAAGGAAGAATCATGATGTGTGTGTATCGACAGTACAGTTGGGATAGATAACGCTGTGCTTCTACATAATTCTATGAGAGGCAAAATTTGCACTAATGGTGGTTGGACAGGATATTATGTCGGCTTCTAGTAGAATGGACAACCACTAGGAAAATAACAAGGTAGAAAGTATTAATTATTGAATCTTTGATGCAATTCAGGTATAAAAAATAAGATACGTAAACAGCTACACTCTCTTAATTTACTGATAAGAGATATATGCTATAATAATGTCTGTAAGTATAACATCATGTATGCATCTTCTACGATACCAAAAGATTATGAAAACCGTTTGCAATGTATTAATTTATCAAATCCATCTTGTCAAGGTATCTTAAAACTGTCTCATTGATATTTGTACTTCAATAAAATAAAAATAAACACTAAATTTTATATTAGAGAACTTAAAGATACAATGACAAAATAAGTTTCATATCTTTTACTATGAGCCTAGAACTAAATAACACAGGATAAAAAGTTCACTTTTAAGTTATTAGAGAAAAAATTGCGGTGCATCCTTTAAAACCTATCCTATGCATCCACAGCCATCTGTCATATGAAACCGTTACCTTAGGATGGGCTCCAGGTCAGAGTGACGACGCTCCTCCCTTTTCAGGGAACCCTGATTCAGGGCTCTTAAGATAGTTTTGTCAAAAGTCTCTGAAGACAATTCCTTTGGAAGCTAGAAAAGAAAAGCAGTATCTACATTAAATTTCTCATTTCCTGGCAAATATGTCACAGATGCATAAAATAAAGACATTATCCTCTGCTCATATATCATTCAAAATCAGCTTCTACTCCAAACTTTTATCATGTTGGATTCCACTGACTGCCTAGAAAAATCACATTTTCCTTTGAGCATATTCAGAGCTTGCCCTAATGCATACAGCCCATCATATCCTATACATCTGCACTGACCTCACACTATCATAATGCACTATGCTAGGTTCAAGTTAAATTCAATATTTTACATAGTCCACCTAGTATTTGTGTCTTGGAAGAGTATTCCTAAAAGTGTTACCTCTACCTTTATAGTTTCATTCTTGTATCTCTTATTTTATAGGTACTATTAGACTACCGGTGCTATTCACCAAAGAAAATCAACTTAAGAAAGCAAGGCACAATGCCCTTAATCTTTTTTTTTTTTTTTTTTTTTTTGCAGAACCAGGGATTGAGCTCAGACCCTTGCGCTTGCCAGGGAAGCGCTTATTCCACTGAGCCATCTCCCCAGCCCCAATCTTTTTTTTTTTTTTTTAAAAATCAAAAATTCTTAAAGGTCTTCCTCAAGGTGATGGAGATGCCTTTTGTGAAATGTGCTACAAAGCATAAAAACAATTCCTTGGGAAAAAAGATTTTAAAATTAAAGCCAGTAATTTTATTCAACTAGGGTACTTTTAAAAATGTGTAGTAAGCCAATCCTTTGTAAAACTAACTTCAAGAATTTCATGTTTTAAATATGACTCTTTTATTAATGTATGAATCAGTAGTACTATCACTAAACAGCAACTAAAATTACGACCAAAACCACACATACATTATCTAAAGAACCACAGAAATAAAAAACCTATGTAAATTGATTTGCATATATAAAGCCTTCATTTTAGACTCCAAAGTAAATATCTTTCTGAAAAATAAGCATTCTAAGTAGAAAGAAAGAAAGAAAGAAAGAAAGAAAGAAAGAAAGAAAGAAAGAAAGAAAGAAAGAAAGAAAGAAAGGAAAAATCTAACAAACCCCCTACTAATTTTAGACATTCTAGACTATGGAATCAAGATGTTCTGTCAGAGGGCCAGCCAAATAGCTCATCGGATTAAAGCACCTGCAAGAAGGGACCAGGGTTCAATCCATGGGCCTTGCATGCCAGCCTTGCCCCTAAGACATGTTCAAACAGCAATTGAGACTGGGTGTGGTGGTGTGCATCTGCAACCTGAGATCTTAGGAGGCTGTATACAGGTGGATCACTACAAGTCTGATCTAGCAGTTAGACCCTGAACACCCTATAGACCCTTCCCTAAAATCCAAATAAAAAAGGTGCTCTGGCAGAATGAAGCACCTCTGACCCATTAACTTGGAAAGATTCAAGGATCTGAAAACATCTACAACCCCACTGTGGAAATCATGTCCTCTCACCATAATACAAAGAAATGAGTTCTGTGTTGACAAATTTTCTGAACAAAGAAATTACTATTCATTCCAGTATTTATGCTTTGATGATTATCATTCACATGGCATTTATCACATCACCATTTAAACATATTTTATACTGAATATCTATACACAGCTAAAGAAAACCAGCTTCAGTGAAAAAAAATCTATTTTAATTGTCAAATCACTGATGACAGTTTAAAACACTGAAAGCAACAACATACAAAAATTTTTCCAAGTCAATGACACAATTTACATTGCTGGGCAGGTATTTGCTTCAGGAGCACACATTCATTGTTCGGCAGTATGACTACAGAATCATTAGCATTTACAGACTGATTTATTTTCAAGTGGTTTTTATCTCTCAATTTCTAGGACCTATTTCTCTAGTCCTAAAGGAAGCATTTTTGCAGGGCCTGCCAAATAGTTCAGTGGATTACAAGCACCTGCAAGCAGGTGCAGGGGCCAGGGATTCAATCCCCAGGCCTGCCATGCTGGGCCTGCCCCTGGGGCACACTGAACTGACAATTGAAACTGGGCGTGGTGGTGGCAACCTGTAATCCCAGCACTTGGGAGGCTGTAAACAGGAGGATCACTATGAGTCTGATCTAGCAGTGAGACCCTGATCACCCTGTAGAACCTTCCCTAAAAAAAAAAAAAAAAAAGTGTATTTGCTTAAAATATAAGCTCTAAACAGTATTGTTTATGTTTTAGTCCCCTATTTTAATTTTTTTCTTTTCCATCTCAAAGCTCTAGCACACCTGACTTCCCACCTCTGAAGTACTGCTTGTGGCCTTAGCACAAGCTCAGCATAATGAAAGGTTTTTGTATCTAGCTATATAAATTTAAGTTTAAAAACACTGAGGCCTAATTTACAAATAAAACCTCATTACAACAGTTTTTCTTACACCTCTTGCTCACCTACTCAATTCTTAGCTTTCCTAACACTCAAATTCCTACTTTGTTCCCAGAACTACTGTTTCAGGCACTGCAAATCGAACAGTTAGGGAAGAAACAAAAACCCTGCCTGCATGGAGCTGTGTTTCTAACAAATGTCAAGAAAAATACACTGAAGGATAGGGCCAGATACACAGTCAGAAGCTGCTTTCTCTATTGTAGAAAGAAGATTTGATGGCCCTGACCCCAAATATACTTTTTCATACCTCTGCAAACAAAGTGCAATTCAAGAGCACACATAGTTGTGCATAGTAGTCAAAAGGACAAATTTGCTCTTGAATTTTTGTCAATGATGTTGACACAAATGAAAAATTCATTCTAAGACAACACATGTTGCAGATTATTTCACGTTACTGAGTCTTGTATACCTTTTCAGCGAAATATGGAAATATACAAATGTTAGCTAGAAAGAGAGGATCATTAATTACCATAATTCTCAAGAGTACATTACTTACTTGGGGCTGTATTTCTTTTTTAAAACACTTACCTTTTAGAAAAACCTATGTGAATAAAGAAATGAAATATGTCAAGACATACGATAGCCAAAGCTTAGAGAAGGAAACTGAGAACGAGAAAAGAGCCTGCTTGGGAGCCAGGACATAAGCTAGAGATCAGCTGTGTGCTCTCTCACTTAACCCACAGTGAGATGACAAGGAGGTCGCAGCCCATAGACAAACTAGTGTCAACTGACTTTGACATGTGGCAATACTATTCAGCCTCAGCTGTGTCCCCTGGAACTCATTCTTCCAGCATTAGAATTATGTCACAAAAAGCAAACAGAAGAAGAAAAACAAGAGTATGCTGCTCCCTAACTCAAATGATGGGTGCTCATGATTACTTGCCTTCATGCTACCAGGAGACAAGAGATAGAAATAAGCAGAAGAGATTTTCAAAGTGTGTGCAAGTGGGATGGTGCAGTCCTGTCTGCTTAACTTCAACCAGAATGTTGGCCAGGAGCTTATTTCCTCCAATGGGGTATGCTGTCTCACTGAGGGGGCCTGCCTGGGATGCAACTATTCTTCTCCAAGGCACTCTTCTATTCCTAAAACTGAGTCCAGCAGATTGAAGCACGTGCTTACAAGCCAACTCCTACAACTGTCTTCTCCCATATCAAACTATCTGACATGGCAGGCCATAAGAAGCACAAGGCCTCTTGAAACTAGAACAAAACTCATCCCCGTCTTAACATGCAGGCATGTCATTAACTCAAAGGAGTGAATACGTCCTTGACCCTTAACACAATAGCTTAGTTCAAAATAAGCCAATGGAAAATGGAATTACTCAACTCATCTCTAGGTGAGATAGACTACCAAAAAACGCAGGCCAACAACATTTCAAACTATATTCTCCTCAGAGAAGCAGCCTGTAGCATGTTCCTCAAAGCCTAAAGGGAAAAGTCTCTTGAGGATTTAAGAATGAAAAGACATATAATCTATAGTGAACATACATGCTGAGTAGACAATTGAAAAACCAACACTAACCCGAAAATTTCATATGGTATATAGGTTCACTAACTAATTTTATCCAAAACTTGATAATTGAGCTCGGGATGTTTCTCATTATAGATTTTCTGCTGTATCTCCCTATTCATAATTAAGGTTGATATGGTCTGCCAGCCTGTAATCCCAGCACCCTGGGAGGCTGAGGCACAAGGGTTGCAAGTCAAGCCTTGCCTGAACAACAGAAAAACTTTGTGAAGTTCCCAGATTCAATTCCTAGTACCACACACACACCTCTTACTGAGTGGTAATTTGTTATCATTGAGCTCTACTTTTATTTTCTTTAACAGTTTAATTAGTATAAAAAGTAAACAGGAGAAGGTTTGAAGAAATGATCTTAAGACACCTTTCCTATGTGTAAATTTGTATGTTTCTATATCTTCTTATTCCCTATAGTTTGAAGATTTTATATAGGAAAGAGCAAAGGTAAAGAGATGGAACTCAAGGAAAATGGAGCAAGATTTAAGAGAAGCTTGTGGAGAGAGCTGAACAGTTGTTACATACCATATGAAGACAGGACCCATCTCATTTTGCAGAAATACTCTCCAAGGGGCACTGACTGCCCTTGCAGGTAATCAACAGCAAAGTACATGTTTGTAAGGAACTACAAATAAGGGCCCATTTTTTAAAGATTTAGAAACCCCTTCATGATTTCCTTATGTTGGTAACATAAGGCAAAAACACTTCTTATATTGAGGCAATGTGGTATCTTTATAGCTCTTATTCAGAGTTGGAACAACCTTTATGTGTTTTATTTTGCTTTTGACCGTAAGGATTTTGGATTCTTTATGTTATGCAAGAATGATTTAAAAAAAAAAATCTATAATTTTACCTTCAGTAGAAATTCCTGTAGTTCTTGGTGGGTTTTTGTTACTGTTGTGACTGAAAGATCAGACCAATTTACCTGATTTAAAAAAACACACATATTGTAATGGTTACTGCTTACGCATGAACTGCCTATAAAAAAGCCAAGTGTAAAACAAAGGGCTTTACTTAAATTTTATTAAAAGTACCAGAAATATAAAGTTCATATAGCATTGTTATCATTTTTTCAAAGTTGTTAAATTTAACATTGACATATTCTACTCAAGTTTTCTGATAATTCCTTTTTAAATTGCATTTTAAAAATAAACAGCCTTAAAATGTGACTGTTTTGGTAATTTTTCTAAAGAGAAAAGTTTTCAGTTAGATTTGTGTTTTTTTGGGTAACATATAGGACTCAAAATATGCATGCCAAAGATAAAATTAGTAGTTCTATCTCCTGAAACTGAATAAATACACAATAAAAAAAATAACTAGACCATACCATCCTTCTTCAGTAGTATAATTATTTTGAAAGACTTAAGATATTTTACCTTTGTCTCAGATCATTAAAATTCTAATAAGATGTTTGGGACAGGCATAATTACCTTCATAACTGAAGCTCAGAAAGGTAAACTTCAAAAGTTCTAGGGAAGCACAAGCGTGAGAACTGGGCCCTACTTGGTGCTACTCGGCCTTTTTGACACTCTTAATTCTATAAACTCAGTTGTGGCCTAGAACTAATTTCTGCTCTACATATCTGAGTAGTTACTTGAGTGTGGCTAATATCTAAACCGTAGCAATTATGTAATTAATCACATACTTAAAATGTGTAAGAAATTTTATTTAGTAACCCTCAAAACAATATTTTAAAAATTCGTAAATGTTTTAAAATATGCAGTTGTTTGTAGAGCAGCAACTATGGCAGCTACTATTCTCTTACCAGAGATTACAGGAACACACAAGATAATCAAAGTCTATAATGAATGAGTTCAGAACCCAGTGCTGGAGACACATAAAAACCAAATATAGATGTAAGAATTACTATCAGTATTTAATGCTTTGAAACAAAAGTCTGAAACAAAAGTATCTAGGAGGCAAGAAGGCCCCCTGAACAGCGATTATCTGAGGTAACCATTAACTATGCCTTGATATATGTTGAGTGAGAGGACAGTGAGGTCTTAAGGAAGGAATAAGCTGTGAACTCCAGTGTGCCTGAGCACTGTAGGCTAACACAGGTCATAAATGAGATACTTAAGAGATTAGGACTGAAAAACCCAAAATAGACAATATTCTTCCCTCAAAGTAGAAGCTGGGGCTTTGAAATTCATTCAACAAATGTACTAAGTCAGTCATACAGGTCGGGATGGCAAAGGATGAAGACTCCTGCTCTCTACACAGTATTAATCTACTGGAAGCATCTATGGAAGTATAATGTCTGCAGAAGATCTCAGATGAAGGAGGAAATATTCTATTAAAGCCTAGAAGTCACTCCAGAAGGTACAGCTAACATTTGGCAAATACTGCTTGTGAGGAACTGATGCAAAGCAGCACAGAAACACGGCTTCATTCTCGTGGGCTCACCTATAATCCAACCTAAGAAGGAAGGACACTACAGTGAAGCCCTAATACGGAGGAATCAGGAAGGTGTGGATAAAGAATCCATGTTATAGCCAACAGGCACAAAGGCATCCTGGAAAAATCTTATTCTGGTAGTAAAACACAGAGCTAGGCTTCATGGTTAATGAGACAGCTGACTAAAGAAAGGTAACAGAAAAATTACAGGTAAAAAAGCAGGGACTAAAAACATTGAGAAAAGAGAGAAAGAGAAAATGTCAGGAAAAAAGTACCAAGACAGGAAGGCTTGTGGTCTTGCTTTTAAAAACACTGATGAAAATGTTTGCTACTCCTTTGTCTCCTTAAATCTAAGGCTATCACTTCTTTATAATACAATTGTTAAGAGTAGTTATACAGTAATACAGCTTTAAAAAAAACTTGGCAAATCATTCAGTGAACACACAGGAAAACAGCACATTCCATTAATTAAAAACTATATAAATACTTCTTGTTTAAATTAGCAAACCTGTCTGACATTAAGTTCTTCTAAAAACCACTTAACAGGATATGTGAGATTATCTTTTGTGGTAAGAAACGCTTACTTTGAAAGTGTACTCCCAGTATTTATCAGCCCTTTTTTTCTGGACTCCTTTCAACATTATCTTCTCAATGTGTACAGCTGAAAGAAAAAAACACACACATGCTGACTTACAGTTCAGAGCTAAGATACACAATTTAGTTATCCAAAGTAACTTAAAATTTAACAAATGCTTAGTAATGAAGCTATTTATCTTTACTACTAGCCTTAAAGCATTAAATAAAATAGCAGCGTAACAATATGTCAAACATCCATAAAGTAATTTCTTTCTGTATATATAAGACATGCTGAGCACCCAAGTCGAGTCAAGCACTCTGCTAACACTAGAGACAGAAAAGGACAAGACACAGTTGATATTTTCTCCATTTTAATCTTGTAAACTGTTACTGAGATTATTTTAAGATCAACAAACACCATTCATTTGTTTATATACCATAAGTGTAAACTAGGAAACATCTATTTTTATAACTACATTTTTACACAACTGGCAAAAACTTCTAACTAAAAATTAACATCATACAAGGATAAATAATACAAACTTAACATTATAATGAAGGTTCACTATAGCAAAATTCTTCTTAAATTACAAAGATGTAAGAGTGAACATATATAATGCTAAAGTTAAAAAATAAATCTGAATTCAACTAATCAGTTTATTCATGAAGAGAACAAATGTACAAACATAACTGTTTTATACAATAAAGTCTTCAAAAAGAGTCAATCTACTGAATATAATAACACAAGGACTTGAAAACAGATTGCTGCTCAGACTATCAACAGAAGAAATAATATTTTACAATGAAGGAGGTAACATCAAAGGCTGACAATGAGTAAAGACCACAAAGATAATGTTAGGAGAGTCATGGAACACAACAGGGTAGGGTTTTTTGGAATCGGGAGCAAGAGATGAGGAAAAAATAGAATTCAGTTCTGCTTTAGAGGAATAAACTAAAATAGATAAATAATACATGTACAAAGTGACAAAGCATAGAGAAGAAATGATGCTTATAGGTCATGGAAAGGCATAAAATACAGAAATATGCAAGGAAGCAGGCATTCCTAATGAATAGGAAAGATCATTACTAGTACTTGTGCCAATTTTAAAAAAATATAGTGTTTGTAAACTGTTTGGGGGAATTAGTCTCCCTTTTGTGGGCCAGAAATGTTGAGGATGGGAAGAAAAAAAGTCTCAAAACCCAAGTAAAAAGTGTGAATTCCTGGGCTTGAGCAATAGGGCTGGGCATGTTTGTTGTTTTTGAAGAACTGTCATTTTAACTTAAAGAATAACACTATTAAAGAAAAAAATATACAGAATTATTCTACATTCAGAAACAAAGAAACTCTACCTCTATAGTCTAGTAGAAGAGATAAGAATACTGTGATCATCTTGAACAGGTTAATTATATAAGTGATTTTTCCTAATTAGATATTCTGACCCAGGAAAATGTATTAAACAAAATGGCTAGTGATGGGACCAAAAGGACAAATAGTGACATAAATACAGAGTTGTTATACCTGAATATGATGTTTATTGTTTCCTTGGGCTCTTTTAAGAGCCTTGATGAGCCAACATTTTCAGTTTCAGTATTTCTCCCAGAGTTGGGCATGGTGACACACACCTGCAATCCTAGCACTTGGTTGGCTGAAGTAGGAGGATTACCATGAGTTTGAGGCCAGCCTGGGCTACATAGTGAGTTCAAGGCCAGTTTGAACTACATAGAAAGACCCTGTCTCAAAAACAAAACAAAACAAAGAACCAAACAAATCCACCTAATACAGGCTAATAGACTCCCCAGATATGAAGAGAAGATCTGAGCTCATTATTTTTTTAGATGACAATGTACTTTAATTCTCCCACCCAACTCCCATTACATGGTACTGCTGGCCTAAACCACCAGTGTTACATGCATGGCCATCCCAACAGGCAGCTTATACCACTGGTGGTACAAATGGATCTTAATCCCTTTCTCTAATTCCCTTATCTGTCTTTTTACTAATCAAATTAATAAAAAGCCAACTAACACGATGTACATATTACTGCTGTTTCTAGCCACTTGTGGTAAAGACAAGTTATAGCCCTGCTGGGAGGGTAATGTAGGGTGAACTCTGTAAAACTTGTTTTTTTGGCAGACACTGAGAATATTCTATATATAAAGCACTAATGAAATTATTTGGGAATAGGGTGGTCTTTACTCTCTGGAAGCATATCACTAAGTTTAAGGTAAATTAAAAAACAACCAACTATAAGGCAAAACGGAGAAGTACAGGCTACAACAAGCCAAAGTTGCAAAGCAGGGAGGTGTCCCGAATGTAAAATGCAGAACCAGGAGGACTAGCTTTGAGCAAAACCTCATATCAGTAGGATTATTCTACTCCAAAAAAGAGAATGCACAGCTCACTAGTATAAAGAGTACCCTGCTTTAGGTTATAATACAGGGACCATACCTTCTCGCTGAGCTCTATGTGGTACCACAACAGGTCCATCCTGAGGTATTGGGGCTTGCTCCATTAAATTGGTCTCATTACTTTGCATGAAATCACCACAAGCAGACTTGTTCTGAAGGAGGAAGAGGGGATATATTAATATATATCACAGAGTAACAAATCTCAAAAAAATGAAGTCTTACAGTTTTAATAATCCTTTTAAAAGAGCATTTTTTAGAGATCAAATAAGTGACTACATATTAAGGACAGAAAGGCATAAAGAATCAGAACTACAAGTAAAAAGAGACGTATCAAATGTTTTATCCACATTTATTAATACTACCCTGTTAATTACTTTCCTAGCTGTCTGGGAACATAATAAATTATTCATTGCTATTCAGAGGTGCTATGATATCAATTCCACATCACAGTGAACTAGAATCAAAAGTAAATATATAATAAAAAAGTATAATTTTTTTTGCTAATACTTCAAAGGTAATAGCATCTATAATATTTACATTAATTTCAAGACAATTTTTATTATCTGCTTGTTTTTATTTTTTTAATTTTTTAATTTTAATGAGAAATAGCAATGAGAGTTTCAAAACAGGTTAGTAGGACAGTTACAATAATCAATACATTGCATATTGCTATTTTCATCAACTACTTTTTAATGACACACTAGAGATGTTGTTTAAAGCTTTTTAAAAAAATTATCAACACATGCCTAATCTTTCTAAACAACAGTATGTAAAGGACAGTGAGTTTACTATTACAGTTAAATCATCTAACAGCAATTGGTGTTCTATTCAATATGTACCTGACAAGCAATAATTAGTGAATTAGTTTTTACCTAGGAGATCAGGTGTTTGTAATAATAAAGAACATGCAAATCTTATAAATTTCCATAATTAAAGCACCATCATGTGCATACTATTATTATAAGCAAAAGAATAACTTTATTAGTCCCTTATCATAAGTCACATCCCATTCTTTGCCTCTTCTTGCTTGTACTTCAAAATACCACTCACATCAAAATTGCCTCAGTTTCCAGAACCAATTACAATTCTATAAATCTGCAGGAAATAATGTATATTGATTTAAAAAAAAAAAAACTGTGCAAAGAAATAAAGTGAATAAAACACCTTAAACTTTCCCTAAAGTCTCCATTTAAAATATTTTACTGTTGTCCCAATCATGAATCCTGTCCTGTTGAGTGTGGTCTTCTAGTCAACAGCTCTACTTGTGGGAATAAAGCACCATATTAGATACTCTTGGGAACTGAACTTCAGCCTTACATTGCAGTCTGTCCTTCAAACCCAAGGAAACAGAGATTGTCCTTCAAACCCAAGGAAACAGAGATTGTTCACAAAGAACCATTTAAGGAGGAGCACACAGAAGTTCATTAACATTTAACTTCTAAAATGTTTAGCTTAATGACATTTACCAATCTTCAATATTACTTTTTTCTTAAATGTGATAAAGATATATTTTAACAATCAACTCACACATATATATCCTAACACAGACTGTATAATCTTTCATTACAGACCAAATATGCTGAAGAGACTTTGCTTCTAAACAGTCAACAATGCTGTAAGTACTTTTAAAAAAATCAGGAGACATACAGAACTATGGATGAAGGTCAGTGTAAAATGTCTGCTTTGCACATGTGAAACCTTAGGAGGGAAGAAGGAAAGGAGATCAGGAATGAAGGAAAGAAGTGAAAGAAGGAAAAATAAAGCCAATTTTTCTCATAGTTTTGTTAACCAGAAGCTTACTGAAGAGATAAGCATTTCAAGCGAGCAGTATGTTTCTACATTGCTCACATTTTCATAAATTTATTATTATTATTATTATAATTATTTGCATTTTGTGCAGGGTCTCACTGTGCAGCTCAGACTCATAGTGATCCTTCTGTTTTTAGCCTTCTCAGCGCTGGAATTACAGGCATGCGCCACTATGCCTGGACTCAGTCAAGGGCTCAGGCACACTCTAGGGATGTGTTGTCGGGGCACTATGTTCATAAATTTAAAACACACCTTCAAATCTAAATGAATGAAAATAGTTTTCATTAGAGAATACAAGTCATATAAGATATCACTTCATAGGCATCAGGATGAATATCTAAAAAGAAAATCAGAAATAAGTGCTGGGGCCAGGGATATAGCTCAGTGACATAGCAACTGACTGGCAAATGCACGGTCCTGAGTTAAATTCCTGGTACCAAAAACCAAAGAGGAGCTGTTGGGGATGTGGAAACACTGGAATCCTTGGAACCCCGGTGCACTGATCATGAAATGGTGCAACCACTGAGTAAAACAATACACAAGTTCCTCAAAACAACAACAAAAAACCCCACAGAATTAATGCAATTCTGATTCTAGATATATACTCAAAGCGAAAACAAAGACATGAACAGGTAATGAACACTAATGTTCACAGCAGCATTATTCACAGCAGTCGCAAGGTGGAAATAGATGTCCAATAATAGATGAACAGATAAAACACAGTATATACATAAATTATACATTAACCTTAAAAAGGATGTGTACTGTGACACGGATGAATGTTCAACACAGTAGGCTAAGCAAAATAAGTCAAGACAAAAAAAGAGAAATATTTTATGATTTCACTTATATAAGTTATCTAGGGTTATAGCTTATATCTAGAAGTTCTCCCAAAACCTTCTGTGATCAAGGTTCTTTTCAGAAGTAGCTGGATTTAGGGTGTGTGGTGCTAAAATTGATTCATGGTGCAATGCAATAAAGAGTGCCCCATCTTGGATTAAGACATCAGGGGCAGAAAGATGGTCTCTGCTTGTCACTTACTGCCTAGCACCTTCCAGGAATTGTTTTTCTGCAGTGATGTCCCTCTGCCATGCAACTCTACCAACTATAACTGGAACCTCTACAAACTGTGAGCCCAATAAACCCTTCCTCATTTAACTGTGGGTGCGAGGTATTTTGTCTCAGCAATGAGAAAAGTACTTAGGACATCTAGTCAAATTCATAAAGAAATTAAAATTACAGTTCAAGAAGATGGAAAAAAGGAATTGTTTGATTTTTTACAGATTTACAATATGGGATAGAAAATTCTACAGAAGAATGGTAATAATGGTTATACAATGAGATGAATGTACTAAATGACACTGAATTGCATACCTCAAAAGAACTAACAATTAATTTATATTATATAGCATAATAAAAAAAACTGAAACCATCATATTGCCTGCCCAAGCATTACTATACTGAAGCAATCATTCTAAAAGCTTTGCTTTGCAATCAAAAATTTTATTTTCAAAGTCTGTTAAGTTTTAAGAACATAATTAAACAATCCCCCCCAAGAAACCCAAAAAACCCACCTTGAAAAAAACACACATTGAGAAAATTGGGAGTTTGAGTTCTATCCAAGGTCCTAAATTCACAATTGTTTTTGTCCCCTAGTCTCAGCATGTACTAAGGCTATAAAAAACTATTCAGACAAGCAAGGCACAGTGCGTCACATGTCTGTAATCCTGAAACTCTGATAGGCTAAGGTAGGAGGGCATCATTATCTCAAGTTTAAAAAAAAAGAAGAAAAAAAGGTTTGGGATGTAGCTCAATACAAAGGCCCTGGGTTTAATCCATAATACCACTGAAAAACCATTCAAAGTTTAGAAGCTACTTATAAAATCTATACATGATCTACACAGATCAAAATTATGGTATCTACTAGATGAAACAGAGAGTGACTGTCAGGTTTCTTACTTCATATATGACCTAAGTTTTGCTTTTCTTTCAGTAGAGGGAAGAGAATTGGATAGTAGAGGAATTGCACCCACTTTCTCTACTAAGATTCCCATTTTTGTGGAATAACGGAAAATTTAAGAATTACTCATTGCCTATATTTAATGAAGATGTGGTAGAAGTCTGCCTAATCTCTTCTCAATAAAACAGCACTGCTCAACCTTAGTGCCTCAGCTCTAATGCCTTGAGACTCATAGCACATGATAAAATGCAAATCTGGCAAAGAGAATGACACCTAATAATGTGGTAAAATTGGGCCACAATGACAAAATCAACACAGAACTTCAGAGAAAGGGGAGACTGATGAATCAATAGCTCAAAAACATGATAAAGATCTCTGCTATGATTATACACTATGTATTTTAGTTTAACTAGATGTATGAATACAAGGTTTGGATTAAGCATGAAGAGAGCAGCAAGATTATCTACCTGAAAACATGGGCAAATGTACCCCATCTACTCAATGGCAGGTAGGCAATAACTTACCAAGTCTACATATAACCTGCTATCATAGCACACAGATGACACGTGGCCACTGCAAAGCAGTTAACTCTTGACATCCATGAATATTTATACAGAACTGGATGAATGAAACAAGGTTGGGGCATCACTATCACTCTCCATGCATTTTCTGGAACTCTTATGCATTTATTACAAATTAAAAATTAAAATTTTAGCCAGGCCTGGTGGTGCATGCCTGTAATGCCAGCACTAGGGAGGCTGAGGCAGGAGGACTGTTGTAAGTTTGAGACCAACCTGGGCTACAAAGTGAGCTCAAGGCCAGCCTGAACTGCACAGCAAGACCCTGAGAAAGAAAGAAAGAAAGAAAGAAAGAAAGAAAGAAAGAAAGAAAGAAAGAAAGAAAGAAAGAAAGAAAGAAAGAAAGAAAGAAAGAAAGAAATCTTGAACTCATTATCTTTGTTGAAGAATTGAACTTGTAGGCTGCACAATTAGGAACTCTATGTAAAAGGAGGAAGGTGAAGAAGGAAAGTGAAGTGAGGGCAGCAGTTTTTGCCCAAGAATTGGCCTTGCTGTTTTTCCTGTGAGATTCTTTGTGCCTCTGCTACTTCCACCTAAATAGCACCATCTTTTAGTCATTAGAGGGACTGGTGAAAAATAGAGTCCATACCAGGCCACACAACAGCAAAGTTGTGGGAATCTTAGTAGAGAAAGTGGGTGCAATTCCTCTAGTATCCAATTCTCTTCCCTCTACTGAAAGAAAAGCAAAACTTAGGTCATATATGAAGTAAGAAACCTAACTGACAGTCACTCTCTGTTTCATCTAGTAGATACCATAATTTTGATCTGTGTAGATCATGTATAGATTTTATAAGTAGCTTCTAAACTTTGAATGGTTTTTCAGTGGTATTATGGATTAAACCCAGGGCCTTTGTATTGAGCTACATCCCAAACCTTTTTTTCTTCTTTTTTCTTTTAAACTTGAGATAATGATGCCCTCCTACCTTAGCCTATCAGTGTTGGGATTACAGACATGTGACGCACTGTGCTTCGCTTGTCTGAATAGTTTTTTATAGCCTTAGTACATGCTGAGACTAGGATACAAAAACAACTGTGAATTTAGGACCTTGGATAGAAACTCACAAAGGTAGTGTCAAAGGCTTCCTAGTACAGAGCAATGCCTCTTTAGCAGCAGCATCTGGGTTCCTCTCCTGTGCTCTTACTACAGGGGAAAAACCTTTCTTTTACCCAAGAACTCTTCTTTCACAAAGGGAAAAGAATGAGGAAGCAAACCTAGGTCTTGCTAAATCCCAATGCTTTTGAATGAAGAGACAAGAAAAACATCCACAAACATGAGCACCTAGGGAAATGTGCATTTCCTCTCTAGTTCATGTGTGCTAAGTGCCTTCACCTTCACGACTCTGCCCTGTGTGACATGAGAGCAGAAGCCAAGGGGGTCCTTGGTAGGAAGCAAGTTGAACACCTCAAGCACTGCCAGATCTTTTAGTTCCTGCAGCCAAGACATGACTTTCCTCTCAACACAGAAAGGTTCCTACAACATGTTCCTACAATTTAAGCATATAGAGTTTGAAAGGGACCTGTAGCAGTAAGTGAGATATAAATTGGTTAGTGTTGGGAAACACTGTATTAGGACTTAGCAAACCATTTTCCCAAGGCAACAAAGCTATTCAATTCAGTTTCATTAGGCAACCTCTTTGAAAATAAGCAGCTTCTTCTCAAAGAAATGCTTCCAAACGCTACAGCATTTGGTCCACACATGACCATATTGTTCCATATAGTATAATTTTAAAAATTAAAAATAATTAATCATGTGAGGATCTCTAATAAGAAAACAAGTTCACATCTCATACATCTGAGCATGCTCACTTCAGTAACCACACTTCAGTAACCAAAGTAAATTTTTAACTTTCTAACCTCAAGCAAAGAAATACTCTACATCTGACTCCCATCATTTCTCAAGCCAATTATCAACTGAAGGTCAGATACGGGAGGCCCCATACAGTCAAGTACATAAACAACCCAAGTTTGTGACTTCTGGCCTTTTCATCCTATCAAAAGCATCACTGTCAGGTTTACAGCAATTTATGCAACCCAGACAAAAACTCAACTGAGGGAATACAGCCTGATTTTGAAAGTGTCAACTATTGTGCCATGATCCACTGAAAACTACTTTCAAATGTACACTGTCCCTATACTGTTCTCTAAAGAAACAATTTATTTTCAAAGCAATTTTGTCACTATGTTGTTCATAAATGAAAGTGATTCCAACAATCACAGAAAAGGTGACACTAACATTTTCAAATAAAGTATTCATAACTTGTCTAATTATAAATATACAAAATTAAGAAATTTAAGTGTATTTCAATAATAAAAAAATTATCAAGAATCTCTAAAAGTGGTAGGTAGAACTGATTAATACATTAAAATGGTCTAAGCGCTGGTAATATACTTCAGCAGACTAAGCACTTGCTTAGGTAAGCACTGGGCCAGGGTTTGATCCTGGCACCGCATGCCACACTGGCTCTGCCCAGGTGTGCTAAGCCAGCAATGGAGTCTAAGTGTGGTGGTGCACACCTGCAATCCCAGCACTAGGGAGGCAGCAATCAGCAGAATCACTGTAAGTCTGAGCTGCATAGTGAGACCCTGCACAGAAAAAAAAAAAAAAAACGTTCTAAAAGATACTTAAGTTCAACTCTATATGATCAACTTTCTAAAACCTATGGACAATGCAACCAGAAATATGCACATACAAATTAGTATCAAATTTTTCACCTTGTTTTGCATATACTCCTTTTAAACATTTCAAGATATCATGATAAAGTCTTAGAAGAGAACAGTGCCAGCAAGGATGAGGGAAGGAGAGAATCAAGGATGAGGTAAGAGCATTGAGGTAATCAAGCAATCAGGGTGACTGTAGTACAATGTTACCACTGACAGAACTTGAGAGCCTGTAAGATTTTTTAAATAGTGAATGATGAGCTCTTTTTCTATGGATTAAGTTTAAAATGACAGATGACCTTTAGGGAGATATATATGATAGGCATGCATACACAAAATGTTTTCACTGGCTCCTATACAACCTGTGGAAAACCTATTCCCTTAATTCAAACTTCAAGGCTACCTGCAACCCAACCTCCACTGTCTCTTCAATGTCTCTCTTCCTGTTTATTTTCCACAGCCAAATTGTACTAATCACTGAATAATACAATTATCTCAATCATGTTTACTTAGAATTGTCATGTACTTTTATCAGATTCATATTCACAACAGTTACATAAACTAGATGAGCATTACACTAGCCAGTCAAACTCAGAAAGTGACCTTTTCAAAACCTAAAACTGACCTTATATAAACTACTTATTGGAAGAACATCAAACACTTTTAATGAACCAAGGTTTGTATGAAAGAATTAAAAGTCAAATACTCCCTGGAGCACTGGAACAGAAGGAAATAGGATAACTACCAATGGCGTAGGCACTTCCCTTCTACAGCAGCTGCAAGGAACCAAAAAAAGTTACTGGATAAAGGTAGCTTTTGTGACAAAGAATTCTCGGCAAATAAGAGGTATACTACGGAGGACTGTTACACTAGTCCTTCAAAACAACAACAAAAAATAATAACAATACCAAAGCCCAGTGTGGTCTAAAAGTATAAGCCCTTTTGCTTACTTTTCTTAAAAAAAAAAAAAAAAGACAGCGTTTAAGGAAAGACAATTAGCTAAAAATTAACCAACTTGGGCCAGGGAGATAGCTCAGTAGAATAAGTGCTTGCCTGGCAAGTGCAAGGTCCCGAGTTCAATCCCTGATACTGGGGAAAAAAAAAAGCCAACTTAACTTCTACAATAAAAAATATAAGATGTTCCCTAAATATACACAAATTGCATAAAATACTCTACCACGTGGACTCTGGCTAAGTAGAAACACAAGCAAACAACTGAACAAAAAACCTCAAACTGGGCCAGCCAAATAGCTCAGCAGATTAGTGGAAAAGAAAACTTTATTGAAGGCACCTACTTAGGCAAGCACAGGGACTCAGGTTTGATCCTCAGTACCACATGCCAGGCCAGTCCTCCCCCCTGGGCAAGCTGTCCGCCGCGGAGACCAGGAGTGTGCTGCACGCCTATAATTCCAGTGCTGAGGAGGTTGAGAACAGGAGGATCACTATGAGTCTGAGCTGCCTAGTGAGACCCTGTACTAAACTCATAAAAATAAAAATAAAAAATAAAAAACTTTACCAAACACTATTCTGAAGAGTAAGAGTTGAATATAGTGTGAATTACAGTATTTTGCAACCTTATTAATTCAATTATCTGGTTCTCAAAAGGAAGTTACTACCACTTCTTTATAAGTAAAACTGATAAGAGATTTAAGTGGTTTGGTTAAGTATTACAGAGCTAGCTAGCAGCAGAACTACAATTGAAATGTCCAAGAAGTACTCCACTAAACATGGCTATCACTCTACAGGGCCTTTTCACACCTTCTCCAACACACTCCCCTCATCCTTTCCCACAAAGAAAATCAGATGAAGAAAAAAAAAATACACACATATATAAATTATATCTATCTACCATACAGAATAGCTTAGTTACTTGAAGGAAACAACTTTGTTTCCCCACCCACAGGTCCACAGAATGAGATCTTTTCCGAATACTCCTTACCGGAAAAAACTATAGTACAGAAAAAAAAGTACCTGGGGAAAAATACTGAATACCAGTGATTACTTGCTACTAAAATAACCACTACTTAACTAACATTCTAGGAAGTCTCCTCTCAAAGTCTATTATAACTCACCTATTGCTTTTATTCTTTGTTGCAAACCAACTAAACTAAAATTTCCAATAAAAGAAAGATATGGCTATCCCAGCTCCCTACTCTCAAGTTTGTGACAGGATATACCCACTCTTCCACCGCCTTCCATGCAGAGCTATCTAAAATTTCTAATGTTTAATGAAAACTATATGACAGATATTATTGTAAGAGTACTTGTTCATTCTATCCTAGCATTCCAAATACTTACAAGGACTGTTATCGTCTGCACTTTTTAAATGTGGAAAAGCTTAGGCAAGGCTCACTGCTCCAATGCCACCATTCATCTTACCAAATATTCTAAAAATGGCCACCAAATTAAAAATTATCTGTTATCTGTGACCATTAGAACTATTCTTTTTCAAAGGAATTTTTCAAAAGAAGCATCTTTTGACTGCCCAATCATAAAAAACCCAGATTCCTCCTTTTACCTCTTATTTTAAGAAACTGGTCTCTTGGATTTTGAGGATTCTTTTCTTTTTTTTTTTGGCTGCCTTAAGGGCAGGTGTGGTGCGGCATGTGGTGCTGCGGATTGAACCATGATAACCTGTGCCCGAGTTTGCCCAAACAGGTACTTTAGACGCTGAACTAACCCACTAGCCCCCTCTCTTGGATTTTATTTGACACAAATCAGTCAACTTTTCTTAAAATATCTGCATTCCTTTTTCAGGATCAGCACTACTAATATACTATCTGTATGGCAAAAATGAATGAGAATATTTGATCTATCATTACAATATAACTAGTTTACCAATACTATGAAGAAGTAATGATTCTGACATTTTTCTCTCTTCTACTAACCTTAACAACTTTAATAACATTTGTGGCCACCCAGGAATTTAGATGATACTGAATTCAAATATAGTTTGTGAGTTCAATGAGATTAAAACACAAAATCATCTAACTTTATACTAAAGGTCGGTGTTTTCGTCCTTCTTTCAAAACAGTATTTGCCAAGTCAACCAAGCAAGCTTTCAGGATCCTAAAAAACACAATCATCAGAGTAAGGTCAAACCAATCATCATCATTTTCTTTCTTACACCTTTGTATAGAACTGTTGGTTGGGGAATAAGAATACTGCTGTTTGTGAATGATTACGAGAGTGTGTTTAAAAATGTAAATCTGGGGCCAGGGAGATGGCTCAGTGGAATAAGCGTTTCCCTGGCAAGCGCAAAGGCCTGAGTTCAATCCCCAGTTCCGCCAAAAAAATAAATAGATAAAAATGTAAGACCAAAAAATTTGCCTATCTTGGTTCGTCTTTTTACTGGGTAGCTATAACAAAAAATGTCTCTTAACATATTTCTATTTTTTCATTCTAATACACAATTCCTAAGACAAAGATATGTTTAAAAGCAGGTGTGTTCAGTTATTTATACAAGCCATCTCTAGTGTACTATCACTATTAATAATAGGAGTTTTGGTACTACTTATTATCATGTTTAATTTTATGGAAGTTACTGGCAGTCCATGTAGAGTTAAGAGAATGAAATTTATGTACATTCTCATAAAGTGAAATGTCAGCATTCAACTTGTAATTAATGTAATATTTAATATAAGATTATTAAAATTTTTATTTTTTTTCGGTACCAGGAACTCAGTACCCTGCGCTTGCCAGGCAAGCATTTATTCTACTGAGCAATCTCCCCAGCCCCAAATTTCATTTTTTAAAAACCCTCTAGAAATATCAGTTTTTAAAAAATTTCATGTATTTGGTACAAGGTTTCACTAGGCATCTTGGACTCATAGTGATCCTCCTGTTTGCAGCCTCCCCAGACACCACACCCAGGCTCTGTGGCTAGCTGAGTGGGTGGGGGGCACTGGGCCAGCACAGCTTAGAGTACCTAGGATCAAGCCTTGGTCCCTACGCATGCCTAAGGAGGCGCTTAGTCTGCTGAGCTATCCCACTGGCCCGAAATTATACTTTTAGAGGCAAAAACACATCTGTTGAGTTTTTCTGCTTTTTTTAATGTTATCTATTAGGCACATGCTAGGTCACAAAACTGGTGGAGTGCGGTCACCCCAACTCACTTTTAACCATGGCATGACACTTTGTACTAGACCTAGTCAAAATCAAAACATACAACAAATATAAAATTAGTATTAAAGCACATGTTCTACCCACAAATTAAAAAGCATATTTTCAAGAAGAGCTGCTTCATAGGTACTGGATACATCTTGAAAGCTAGAAACACTATTGTGGGATAATATACTTTTACTTACTTTGTAATTCAGAATTACACATTCTGAATGGGTGAAAACACTCGCTTTGGAGCACGCAAAACCTTCACTTACACGGGGGGCGGGGAACCCCACTATGATTCCTAAGCAATTACAAGTTGCACACTTGTGACAAGGTTACTTCCGGGCCAGTAAAGTGTTTACACATGAATTTTCCCTTCCCCTGTGTTATCGTCACGTCCACGAACTTGAGATCCCCGTGGTTCTCACATGGTCCTCTAACGGCAGCCTCACCCCGTTGGCCCGCAAAGGTCCAGCAGCTCCCCATGCCTGGGTCGACCGCCTCGGCCCGAGGGCAGCGCGCCGGTCACGTGAGCGGCGTGTGGCCGCCATCTTGCAGGGCGGGGGAAGGAGGGAGCCTCCGCCCAGCCCGCACGCAGTCTGCGGGCCAGCTGCGGGACCGCGGGGAGCTTGGGTGACTCCGCCACAGACCCTTCCTCCCTGGGACGCATTGGTGGCGCGAGGTCGACAGAGCGACCCACTGCTGGGCAGCACTGCAGCGATTCGGGATTTAAATGGGCCCAGCCTCACCGGTAGACTACCGAGTGACAGCCTGGCTGCCAACAGGATCTGCTAAAACGTCAGGACCACAACAAGCCACAGCTGGACGACCTGGGAAGCCGCGCTAGTATGCAGAGAATGCGGGTCATGACAATTTGCTGAGACATTATGATTTAAGGAATCCCTCAACTAGAGAAAAAAAGTTGAGCACAACACTAAGCGACTAGAAACAAGCTGCCCCTAGTGTCACCTGTAGTACCCGGTCCCCTGATTGATATTGATTCCCCTATGCCAATTGATGGCCATAGTACAGAGCACCTCCTGAGAGGTAATGAGGCACTTAAATTTATTCAGGGCGCCGAACATGCCTGGTCCACTCCCCCCAGCACTCACTGGTGGCCAGAAAATGCCACGCATTGCAGTCAAGATATAAATCTCATTACATTCGTTTGCATGTACCTCTTCCCTTAATCTACTGCTCTACATTATTCACACTTAACGCAAAATTTAAAGAAGAGGAAAGGAAAGCAAGTCTTCTAAAAGTTAAAAGTCCAACATTAGCTTTGGACCCTTCTTGGGATGGTGTCAATAGAATATTAGCTGTTTCATTGTGGCTTTTTCATTAGACCTACAATTCAGTATTTTAAATATACACTACGAAAAAAATATTTTAAGCATTGTTCAATTCATGCCTTCACCTTTGTATTGAATGTTTTTTGTTGTATATCTTTTCATATAATGACAAGAATGTATGGGTTTTTACCATCATTACACATTCTGGTAGTATATAGGCACTGGAAGATGGTAAAATTTCACACTGAGCATGAAAAAGCTGTGTAATAAATACAATTACTATATCTGAATTTGTTATCATTTATCCTAAAACCTCCATTAGTCACTTCACAGATAAATCAGTAAAAATGAGGGATTCAACTTTAACACCTTTCTAGCCTTCAAATATCTACCCACTCTGGGTAATGAATCCACACAGCCATCAGCAAAACACAATGCCTAATTTCAGTTCAAGGATATTTAATGACAGATGAAAGTACATTGAATTAACGTTCTTTTTTTTTTTTTTTTTTAGCAGAACCAGGGATTGAACTCAGGCCCTTGCGCTTGCCAGGGAAGCGCTTATTCCACTGAGCCATCTCCCTGGCCCCTGAATTAACTTTCAAGCGAGGGGGATTGCTCCCGTTTTTTCCATTACAGCATGTCCTACAGACCACTTACACTGGAAAGCATGACATCCAAATCAATACCTTTCAAAAAGCAATGTCACAAAAACAAACTTCAATTTTTATTCTAATTGAAAAAATATTCTCTTCACTTTTTATTTAAGGGCTTTACTGGGCCTACATAATTATATCAGTTTCATTTCACTATTTAATATTTGTGACAAGTGGTTCATCTCCATTCTTATCTACTACATTTTGGTCACTCTTTTTGACAACATCGAGCTTGTAAGAAAGGCCAACGGATATGCCCAAAATAGGTGGGTATCAATCAAGTGCATTATAAAGCTAGATATGCCAAGATAAAAGACATAACCAGCCTTCCTCAGAGAACTGTTTCTTTACCCAGATGCCTGCATTACTACAATCAATCGCCCTACCAGGTTTTTCTCCCCAAGTTCTGGGAGTAGGAACCAAAGACCTACCCAACCCTTTCAACTCTGGCGGACAGGAGGCCGAGAGCACTGGCAGCAGGCCTGAGCACACTTCAGCAGGGCTCTGAAGGGGAGGAACACACTGCTAGAGGAAAGGCACCGATCTGGGCTAGCCTACTAGAAACCTCCGGGCTCCTCCAACGTCCCGCTTTTTAGGGCCTCCGGGAGGAGAGAGACCCTTCCGGGAACAGGGTCGGGCGGCGCTCACCGTGTGCCGTGGCCACTCGGGCAAGGAAGAGACTTCTAGAGCCTTCTGTGATGGCGGTGGCTGTGCGCACCGGTTGAGGCTCGTGGGGCGCCCACTCAGCGCGAAGGGCCCCCCAGCTGCGAGCGGGCTTGGGGACCCGACCACCTGCGCCGGGCCGGGCGAGGTCAGGGAGTGGCCGGGACTGCCGGGACGGAGACCGCGCCGCGAGAATCGGGAGGCGCCGCATGCGTACCTGGGGCCTGGAGCCGAGAAAGTTGCACGGCTCCACCTCCGCGTCCTCAGGGCCTCCACGAAGCGCGGAGCGCAGCCTCTCCAGGTGCTCCCTCAGGGTGACCCGCTGGTGGAAAGAGAACGCCGGGTGCAGCGACGCCATGGTGAAGAGCAGCAGCAGCTCCTCCTGGGCCCTGGAGCCCAGCTCGCCTCCCGCCCCCGGCTCGGGGCCACCGCCTTCAGCGCCGGAGCCGTCCTTCTCGGCGTCCCGATCGCCGTCGCCGTCCGCCTCGTCCTCCGCGCCGCCCCGCGAGCCCTCGGCCCGGGCCACGCGCAGGCTCTTGAGCACCGAATCCACCTGGGGCAGGAGGCGGTGCAGGCGGCCGGCGGCCTCCCGGTTCTCCGAGCCCAGCAGCGCCAGGTAGACGATGAGGCGCGAGCGCACGGCGGGCTCTCGGAAGTCGGCTAGCGGCCCCGGGTCCGAGAGACCGTTGGCCTTGGCCTCCGAGTCGCGCAGGTAGTGGTAGTCCTTGCGCGCCAGGTCCTCCAGGCACGAGCCAAGGAAGCGCAGCTCCAGCGGGTTGCACAGGTCCAGCAGCCCGCACATGAACTCCAGGCGCTGCGCCGAGCCCAGCACCAGCCCAAACCACTCGTATACTCGTTCCTGCTCGCGCAGCGCCGCCGCGGGACCCCCGCCGCCACCCGGCATTCCCGCCCCCGCCGCCGCTCCGCCAGCAACAGGCGGCCCAAGCCCCCGGAGCGGCGGCGGCGGCGGCGGCGGCGGCGGCGGCGGCGGCGGCGGAGGGCCGCGCGGCGGGCCCGCAGGAGGCGCCGGTGGCGGAGGGCGGCAGTCGCGGCGGCGGCGCGACAGAGCCTTCGCGCCCGGCCGCGCGTCAGCCTCGGGTTCCTCCGCCTCGGGCGGCGGCTCGGCGGGGTGCGTCGGCTTCAGCGGCAGCTTCATCCTCAGCATCCTCGGCTAGGGCGGCGCGGACATGCGAGCGGGGGCGGGCGGTGCGGGCCGCGGGGTGGGGCGCGGGCCGAGGCGTCGCAGCCGTCAGGAGCGGGAGCCGGCGCAGGGCCCGGCCATGCCGCCGGGGGAGGGCCGGGGGTGGGTCTCGGCCGGCGAGGGGGGCGGCGGCCGGCGCGCAGGGTCGCTCGCTGGCGTCGTCTTCCCGGGCCGGAGGCGGGGCGTGCCCGCGGCGGCTCCTCCTCCTGGGCTCGGCGCCGGTTCTCGAGCTGGCTGCGGGTGGGAGCGAGCGAGTGAGCGCGTCCTCCTTACACCTCCTTTTCAGTCGTCCAAGCTGGGCTAGGGCGGCGGTACCCGTGCGGGTCCTTCGCAAGCGGGCGCGGACGGGGCAGCTCAGGGAAGAGGAGCGGCTGGGCCGGGCAGAGACGCTTGCGGGCTCCGCGCACTGCGCCCCAGCCAATCAGCGCCCCGAGACGACGGTTACGTAGCTCTCCCCGCCCCAGGGGCCGCCTGACTCCGAGAAGCCACGCCCAACTGCTGCCAACCCGCCCTGCTCAGGAGGCTTCCCCGCGGTCCTAAGGTCCAGTTCTTTCCCGCGGCTGTAGTTATGAGGGTTGGGACGGTGAAGTGGCTGTTAGGTGAGACTGCCGGAACGTGGTGAGAAGCGAGCGAGCACCATTCGAGAAGAGAAAAGTGGGCTACTTGACTTTCCCGAGGGCTCTGCCCCAGCCATGACTGCTGACGCTAGTGGGCCAGCTCACGTCGGTCGCCGCCCCATCTCCGCCGGCGCCGGCCTCCAACGATGGGTTCTACAAAACCTCGAAAAGAGCCTGCCCCGGGACCTTGTGAACCTGGCAACTTTACCGGGAGCACTAGTGTTGACTCTCTGTAGCAGATCAGGGAACTTGATAGGGACGCAACGTTGTGGTGGTGATTGGGGAATCTGACGCTTCTCTGTAGTGCGTTTCTTGCCTGCGGAGCGAGGGCCGGCGGGAGGACGCGCTGGACCGGTCCCCAGGCTAACTGTAGCTTCTGTTCTACAAGGCCCGTGGAGTAGCGTTTTTCAGGACGGTTTGAGGTACTCTCCATCCCCCACATCTCCACCTTTTGGGAGTCAGTTATATGCTAGATAAGGTCTCAGTGCATAACTGGAACATTTTTGGTGCTTGTGCTGGTGTGAAATTCTTGTGACTGAAGAATTTAATAAACCGTCTTCTTGACAGATGTAAAGACCTCCAAAGTATCTCTCTTAAACTGTTGCCCTTTCAATGACATAGTCCAAAGTCTTAAAATATTTGCATATTTTGGGGCCAATGTAAAAGATGAGTTTTTAAAATCCCTTACTGTTTAAAATTAAGCCGCTCTATTACAGCAACAATATGGTGAAGAACAAGAATTACACTGTAACTCCTTCCCAAACTCCTGGAACTTGTGTTGTATTGTTAACCCACAACCTTATGCCCAGAAAGGGTCAGCATCAGGTTGCTTAGAACCCTAAATCAATTTCAGGGATATAGAGACTTATTTTCAATAATTATAAGTTGGTAAAGAATATAACAGCTCTTCTGTCATGTGACTTACTATTTCCTTATATTCTTTGGGTGTAATTTACGATTTGGGGAAAACTTGGGAGGATTTTTACTAAATAATTGATTCTTGCCCCCATTTTGTGGTCTTTACCTGTATCTTCTCAATTCTTGCTGCATCTCCGAAGCTTAGGTTGTGATATTTTAGGCCACCAATAATAATGCAAACCTTGCCAGATATACAATGGCTCAAAGCATGTCACCTATCTAGATATGGATGTTTTGTGTAGCAAGCAAATGCTTCACCTCCAGATCTAATTTTACATGGTGTAAAATTACGTGGACCCTTCCACACTAAGGATCTTTACATTTTTCTAGGTCACAAGGAGCTATTTGGTATAAACTCCACAATACCCGATCCATAAAATTTAGATCAGATTCAAATTTGAAATTACTAATGATAATGACTTACAGCTTTGGCCAACATTACAGAATGGAGTGATAAAAGCTTCTAAACATAAAAGACATATACTGTGCTTTAACAATTCAGGTTATCCATCAATTTGGTATTTACCCCTTCAGTGCATTGTTCAGGACCCTCTCTCTGTAGTGCAACTTACTAGACCAGAACTTGGTTTTTTCTGCCCTGTGATGTGAGACAGAAAATATCCAGTAAGTATGAATTATTACTGCCTCATTTATAAAGGAAAGCAAAGTGCTGAGTATGATGGTGCACATCTGTGATCCCAATGCTGAGGGAGGTGCAGGTGGGAGACTCAAATTTGAGCCTGTCCTGGGAAACTTACAGACTTAATGAAAATGTGTGTCAAAATTTATTTTAAAAAGGAGGCAGGGGCAAAATATAGCTCAGTGTGAAGCCCTGAGTTCAATTCCCAGTACAGAAAACAGAAACAAAAGCAATCCAGATGGAAATCCCAGGGTAAGATGACAGTATGTAGTTGAAGGAGACTACTCTGATAATTTAAATGAGATTCCCCCAAGAAGGCATTCTCTCCCTAACTTATCCTATTGAGAATATCTGTTCTAGGTTCTCACATTTTTATGATTCTCACCTGTATAATCAAATCAGATGAACTAGTTGGGATGGGTATGTGATTTGTATTCAAACCTTTGAGAGGTATGTATCTCATTTTAAAAAATATGTTTAAGGATACAAAGTACTATGGTGTCTTGTCCCTAAATAATACTTAATATACCTTCAGTGTACTGTTCTTTTTACCTCTTTAACTGTGAAAGCTGATAGTGTTACCATATCAGTATTTATTTCTATGGAACCAGAAAACTAGTTTCAAGTTAAGATTATACTTGAGGATATTAACCAGGGATTAAAGAGACTTTATAAACCACCCCTTCACCCTGCTTTTGTTGTTAGGTTACTGTGAGAAATTTCACTAAAATCCCAGATAATTGGGTACTTCAGAGAAGACATATGATTAACAAAATGAATTTTATAAAAACGATGACTAAATCACCCATTCTTACCTTAGATGATGTTCTGATGCAGTCTAATCATTCCTAGGAATTTGTTTTGTTAGTTTTGGTCAATGTTGAACTAGTTAATCCCTCTATCATTACAACTACTTGTTTCCTCAGTTAGAAACGTGTTAATGTCAGTGACAATGTCTTATTCAGCTTTGTGTTTTCCTATCTGGCACACAGTAGATATTCATAAATGTTTGTTGAGTAAATAGGTGAATAAATAGTGGAACCGGAAGACCAGAAGCTCTTGGGGCAATTTGAGTCCTTGTTTGTGTCCAGCAAAACAAACATGTGTCCAGCATTTTCAAACTTTTAACCTGGAGCCTCACTACAGATGACTTGCCTGGGGTTACAGTGCCTATTCCTGAGTCCAGTCAGTGCCCTCCTGACCCAGTCAGTCTCTGGGTCCAAAGAAGTGGAATCACCTTCAGAACCATATGGATTCCCCACACAAAAAAAAAAAAGAAAGGGAAGAAAGGGAACATGGATGTTGGTGAGGTAATCACTATATGGCCATTATCATACTTGAGTCTGTGGTTTTGATCACAATCTTAAGTCACAGTTTAAGATATAAGATTTTCAAAAATCATATTTTTTGTTGAGTTAGATTATAGGTAGCTTTTTAAATGATGTTAAATATTGCTCTTAAAAATTACACTTTAGAGTTGATCTAAAGGTCTTAAAACCAACACAACTAAATTATTCAATTTAAGGGAAATTCTGAATATTAAAATTTAAAAAGATAAGTTTCTAGAAGTGTTTAGAAAAAACTTTGCAACAATTGAGATATGGTAAAAAGAAATTAGAGTACTGTCACTATGGCAGTATTGCTAATACTGGGGTAATTGCTAGTATAGTGGTAATTCCAGTAACCTGGAATTCTGTGTCCAGCGCAATTGTGTGTGGCATCTCTTCTGCAAGGAATGGTCTTGGTTGAATTCAGTCTTCATTTTATTCCATTTGTTAGATTCTTAAAGATTAGGCTGCTCAGATTCTCATATTTGTACATTGAAATTTTTGGAGAAATTGAAATCCGTCAGTCTTTGGAGACTGTCTAGAATTCAGTTTGATGTTAAGTGGTTTGGAAAATCCTTAGTCTAGGAGCTTAGGTTCAAAGTAAATGGATGATGCTAGCACTTATAGAGGTTGTCCGGACCCTCAGTTGTGTGATGACTTTGCAAACAGATCTTTTCCCAGTTGTTCAAAAAGGTAAGGTCACTGCCCAAAGTCACTGGCTTTTAGGAACCTATGGAAAAGGTAGAACTGAAAGTTAGAAAAATAGTCTGTGGTGTGGGATTCATATACTCCTTAAAATGCAATTACAGGCCAGGAATGGTCTCATAATCTCATCCTGCCTATAGTTTCAGGACTTAGGAAGCTGAGGCAGGAAGATTGCTGTAAGTTCAAGGCCAGGCTGGGCTACTTAATAAATTCAGGACCAGCTTGAACTCTACATAGTGAGACCCTGTCTCAAAACAAATAAAGCAATTGTCATACATCAAATTATTGATGAACTGCTGATAGCACAGTTTGAACACATCATCTCTTCATTGTTTCGCTTTCATAAAACAGTTCTATTTTTTTTTCTCAGTTTCCAGCCCTTTCCCAAAGATCTTGCATGGCTTGAAGGATACCTTTGCCAACTCTACAGATAAAGCTTGGTTAGTAAACCAGTCAAAACCTCCAGACTGCTTGCCAATTAATTCATGAAGGGACATGTAAAAAGGATAAGTGAATTTGGAGGGGTTCCCATTGGCCAAATCTAGCAAAATCTAAGTCTCAAAAAAGAATTAGGTAGTATTATTGAATTAAAAAAACAATCCAAGTCCATAGGCATTCTAAAGAAAAAAAATGAGTAGGAGGTAGTGCTAGAACTCTTTATAAAAGGAAAGTATCATGTAACAATTGGTTCAGACATTTTTACCATTGGATATAAAACTGTTGTTAAATGTAAAATTCATGGGGTTGATTTTTATTTGGGGATACTGGACTGAACTCAGGCCCCTCACACTGTGCTACATTCCTAAATGTTCTATAAAGTTTTTGAGACATGGTCTCACTAAATTGCCCAGGTAAGCTGGACCAGAGTTTGCAATCCTTCAGTCTCAGCCTCCCAGCCACCTGCTGAGATTATAGCCATAGGGCTCATCTAATATTCATGTTCTTAAAGTATCATAGAAAGGAGAAAAGAATCCATCATTCTGTGTGGATGAATCCAATGAGTGCAGTCTAAACCAGGTGGCCACAATTAATGTCACCAAGAATGGGACAGTCTGTAGTGCGTTTTTCCTTAGCCCTGGAGGCCATTGGAAATAAAATTTGTATTATTCTTGCCAAAATATTTAAATTGAATCGAATCATGAGGAAATAAGACAAATCAGGATTGTGGAGGGTTTTTTTGTTTGTTTGTTTTGTTTTCTGTGGTACCAGAGATCAAACTTGGGACATTGAACTTGCCAGATGGGTGCTTATGCTGCTGAGCTATCTCCTAGGCTCTGGATTGTGTGTTATTAAATGAGATCACTGGCCTGAATTTCCAAAACTGTTACTGTGCTAAAAACAGATAATAGATTAATTTGAAAAATACATAGTCTTCACATGTTTGGGACATTACTAGTCCAATTTACTGCACTGCCAATTGTATAATGTGTACACTAATGTACAGGACATTAGTTGAGAATGCTAGTAAATGACTATTCTGACTAATGTATTAGCTGTACTACTTTATCATTATTTTGGAAAATATTCCTTATAAATGATTTATATAAAACTATGTGTAGTACATCCGCAGCAGGCTCATACATCTTATGTTTATCATGTCTCTTGATTGTATCTAAGAGTCTGCATCAAGTGACTGTAAGCTCTGTAAGCACACTCAGTGGTTTTCAGACAATAGTGAAATTCACTAAGATGCATTTATCAGAACACACTCCTGCGGAGTGACACATGATGCTAGAATTAAATATATGAGTGTAAAGTTAACACAAGTAAAGTTATTTAATTGATTTTATAAATGGGGCAAAACATTAATCAGAGTCTGTTTTAAAAACTTTGTCTAAAATAAGACTTTAAAAAGGGATCTTAAGAGCTTAACTGGATTTCGGAAGGTATAACCTCCAAATACTGACATTTCAAAAAAGTAGAGAATATAGCTAGTTAGAATCAACTTGTCATGGCTTGCAGAGTCAGAAAGTGTCCCAAGACTCGGTTTGCCAATATTACAGAGGAAATCTGAGACAGCCAAGTCGAAGCAAAGTCAACCTCAGACAGAAACATTCCCAGAGAGGGCTGCAAAATAATCAAATTGGAACCAAACTACACAGAATCATTGTAGAATACTGTAAGGATGCTGTTCTCTGTAAAGTATAGTATAATTAAATACTCCTACTTAATTTTATTTATTACTTGTCTTCCTTTTTAAAGAGATTGAAAAGCAAAGCTTGGTAACACACACCTGTAGTCCCAGCACTCTGAGAGGCTGAGATACAGAGATTGCAAATTCAAGTCAGGCCTGGGCAATTTAACCATGTGAGACTGTCTCAGAAAATAAAAGTGCTGGGAATGCAGCTCTATGTGAAGACCCTATGGTCAGTACCCAGTGCTGTAAGAAAAAGAGAGAGAGAAAGGAAAGTAGAGAAAAGCAAGGGAGGAAGGGGAGAGAGAGAAGTGAGGGAGAGAGAGAGGAAAGAGGGAGGAAGGGAGAGAGAGAGAGAAAGAGGTTGCTTGTGATCTAAGATAGGGAATGCATGCATATGTTAAGGTTGATGCCACCCTTTTCAGTGCCCTCAGATATATTAGGTGCCCATGACTTTTCCATCACTAGAAAGATCTACCCTATCCTTGAGAAGAGGTAGTTCTTTGGTTTGTTCCTCTTCCTGGTGAAAAATCTGAAAAACCATGAAATTTTTCACATTGTGATTCTAATTCAGAATCAAAGGCTTTTGATCAACAATCTAATTTCCCAGTGACTGACTTTTGGGAAATGGTACACTTTGAGTGAATAGAGATATATAACCCACTCCCAAGAAAAGATATCCATACTACAACTATGTGAGTGACACTGTGGTTTACTAGACCCTTATCTAGCTCAGTCATAAGAGTCACCCTTCCACAGTCATCCATTTGGAATAAACATACAGCCTGGCAATGTACAGTGACTTGGCTGGCAGCCTCTTCTTCCTTGTTCTTTGATGTCATTTTAACTTATACATCATATAAGTTAAATAAGCAGATCCCAAACAACCATCTCAAGAATACTATTATTTCATATATCATATCTCATATATATATATATATATATATATATGTGTGTGTGTGTGTGTGTGTGTGTATGTGTGTATCTTGTCTCTTGATCATATATATATATATATGATCAAGATATATATATATATATATATATATATATATATATATCTGGAAGAATTTTTAAAAATAAACTCTATAGGGGCTAGGAAGATAGCTCAGTGATGTAAGCATCTGTCTGGCAAGAACAAGGTCTTGAGTTTGATCCGTTACTGAAAAAAAAAGAATTTATAGTTTTAAATGTTACTTATAAACTTTAATGGGCTCATTATAAATCTTTATACTAAAAAACCATACTAAATGCTTATGTAAACTGTTTTTACAAGTGTACATTTAGAACAAAATTTGTTGAAATCATGCTAAGAAATTATAAATTTAGTCCATTTAAAACTAATTAAAAATCATCCAATTTGTTTATGATGTATCAGTGTAATCTTTTTTAATTTTTCAATGGACTATAATGAAACTGTGAATACAAGCTAAGAAGATATAATCAAAATTAGACTATACTCTTTGCCATGTTTATCTTAGAGCTTATGTACATATCATCATACTGGCTTTATAATATAACTATACCTAAAACACTTAAAAATACTTGTGTTTTTTTCAAATCAAAGTTTATTTTTCTTATATGCCATAACTGTCCTTAAAAGCTTCCATGACCATTTAAAGCTTTGACAGTGGTCTCAGATACATATTTTGGATGACATGAGAACAATTTTATTTTATGGAAGAGTAAGCTAAGTACATATATTAATATACTACTTATGCAGGCCCACTTTTCCTGATTTAACTGTGCTTGTGTAAGATTAACAACCTTGTGGTGTTGACATTGTTACCACTGGAATTTGCATGGCCAATAGAACCATTTCAGTTCTATCAGGCTTTGGATAATAATTCCAGAAGGATTAAAGTGATCAAAGAAATTGGACTAAATTGTTATCTCCTCATTTATGACTTCTGAGGAGCCTGGGGTTTCCGAATATGACTCAGGCATGCAGCCACAGGGGGAGGGGGAAGATGACTGCATAGTGATCAAATAAGACTCAACTGCATCATTTTCAAAACAGCCCTCTCCCAACACCCCTTCTGCTGTTCCACCTGGCCCTCTAGCTGAAAGTTCTAATGAACATTTAAGATCAAGGAAAGCATTTTGGACAGCTCTAGTCCCGAATGCACCACAGCTCTGCTCACTAGCATAGTGTGCCCCAGTACTGCAGCAGTGACCTTGAGGTCGGACGTTAGGTTCCCATGTAGAGCCATACTGGCATTGCAGTTACAGTGAAGTTCTCCATGTGTGTCTAGTTCTTACTGGCCAGTGTGTTCTCTGCTCTGACAAGGCTTCAAGAAGTTAAAGCAAGGACACAATAGCCAGGAACATTGCATTTTTCCACCACAAAGCCTGAAACTCACAGAGCAGTGGCAGTGGTATTGAGAATGACCACCTGGGACTAAGCACCTGTTTAGGCAAGCACAGGCACCAGTGTTCAATCTCTGGCACCACATGCAGTGCTGGCCCCACCACCAGAGCATGCTGAACCTGCCACTGAGTCCAGGTGTGGGGGTGTACTCCTGTAGTCCCGGGGCTTAAAACAGGAGGATCACTAGGAGTTCAAGCTGTGGGTGAGAGCCTGCATCAAATACATAAAAAGTCATATATATATATATATGACCGACCACTTGGGTACTGAGTCATGTGCCATGATTCTAACCACTTCACACACAGTTTCCACTTGTCTTCATAACATTCCTCAAATAAAATCCATTTTATAGATCAAGGGACTGAGACTGAGAGGGTAATACAGTTCCCAAGCTCAGGATAGAAAGTGGCTGAGACATTATTTGAACCCTGGTTGGCCACCTAAAAGCTACACTTCAGGCATTATGCAGTCACAGTAATATGAAATGCTTTTATTTAAAAGACACAGAGTTTGAAATAACACCATTTATTTCCTGACTACGAAAGTCGCACATGTTCATTATTAGTATTTTAATTAAAAAGAAAAAAATTAATCATAATTCCATTGCCTATAAGTGATAACGGTATAATCCATCTCTAATATCTTTCTGTGAATTCTTTATTTTGTGGGGAAGGTGCTGCACAAGTTCTTGTGCATGTGAGGCATATGTTCTGCCATTGAGCTACCTTCCCAGCCTGATTGATTTTTATGGAATATGTATTATACTGTAGTTTTGGAGCTGTCCAATTTTTCATATAAGAATATATTTCTTTCTGGGTGGGGTGGTGTACAACTGTAGTCTCGTCTTAGCATTCTTAGTGGTACAGGCAGATGATTAAAAGTTTGATCCCAACCTGAGCAATTTAGTAAGACCATCTCAAAATAAGACATAAAAAAATGCTAGGGATGTAGCTCAGTGTGAAGGCTCTGGGCTCAATCCCCAATAGCAGGCATGTGTGCGCGTGCATGTGTTTGCACCCCCCCCACACACACACACACAACGAAAGGCTATTTCTTGGTTTTATTTTTGGATGTTTCATTGCTAGTGTATAGAGATACAATTGATTTTTGTGTGTTGAGCTTCTATTCTGCAACCTTGCTGACTTCTTCGTCCTAGCAGTTTATGACCAACATTGATCTGCAATTTTCTTTTGATGACTTTGGTCTTGGTATCAGGTTAATAGTGGTATCAGAATGACTTGAGAAATATTCCTTCCACTTCTGTGTTGTTAGACTTCAAGGTACAGTATTATTCTTTTCTTCATGATTTATAGAATCCACCAGCAGGAAAAAACTGGGTCTTGGATTTTCATTGTAGTAATTTTGAACTAAAAATTCAAGTTATTTATTTGATATAGATCTATATTAAAGTTTTCTATTAATTACTGAATAAAATTAGTAATTTTTAATCTTTCTTGGAATTTCCCATTTCATCTGAGTTGTATAATTTATTAACATAAAGTTCTTTATAGTATTCCCTTATGATCATTTTAATTTCTGTAAGGTTAATAGTGATGACCCTTCTTTCATTCTTGAAGTTTGTAATTTAGGTCTTTTCAATATTTTTTTGATCAGTTTACCCAAAGTTTTACCAATATGTTGATGTTTTCAAAGAATGAACTTTTAGTTTAGTTGTTTCTTTTTATTGACTTTATTTCCTGTTTCCTTGATTTTTCTCTCCCAACTTTATTTTCTTCTTCTTTTTTCTGCATTTAGGACAGGGTCTACAGAGTCTACAGGGTTTCACTATGCAGATCAGATTCAGAGTGATTCTCCTGTTTTCAGCTTCCCAAGTGCTGGGATTACAGGCACACACCATCACACCCAGTCACAATCACTGTCTCAGTGCCCCCTGTAAGTGGGGCCAGCACAGCATGCCGCAGATCGAACCCAAGCCACTGTGCTCTGCCTAAGCAGACACTTTAGTCCTCTGGGCTATCAGGCCAGCCCTCTTCTTTTTTATTTGTTTGAACTCAGTTTTCTTTTTTCTAATTTATTAAAAATCGAGGCCAGGGCAGGGCAGGAGGATAGTTGTGAGTTCAAGATCATCCTGGGCTACATAAGCAAATTCAAGGCCAGCTTACACTACATAGTGAGATCCTGTCTCACTATGTAGGAAGATTATTACTTTGAAATTATTCTTTTTCTATTAAAGGTGTGTTTGGGCTGAGGAGATGGCTCAGTAGAATAAATGCTTCCCTGGCAGGCACAAGGTCCTGAGTTCAGTCTCCCGTTTCACCAAAAAAAAAAAAAAAGTGTGTGTTCATAGTTGTAAAATTTTATATACACTGCTTTATATGCATTCCATATATTTTATTACTTTTTCTCTACTGAAATGATAATAATTATTTCAAGGTATTCTTCAGATTGGATAAGCTCTTTTGACTTATGGAGTTTTCTTCTGCCATATCATATCTTTTACTGAGTTCCGGAAATGAAATTTTCATATCCATTATTTAACTCTCCAACTTCAAAAAATATTTATTTAATTTGTACTTTTCATTATTATTTTTAAAGAATACAAAATAGTAATTGAAGAAAACAGCATTATACATGATACAAGATTTCACTAAACAAAGTAATAGGAATCCAACATTGGTTCTGTATTACATGATGCTATGTGCAAATTAGTTTTTCAGATTACCATATATAAATGTATAAGTTTTGTTCTAAAAAAATAACTAAGAAATTATAAGAAATTCAACAGGGGAAAAAACCAAAGTAAAAACAAAAACTATAAGCATTAACTGGTTTT
>PVKA01005852.1:0-87706 GCA_004027165.1 Ctenomys sociabilis
ACACAGTGGATTAGGAAACAAAATCCAACAATATGCTGTATACAAGAAACACACTTAACTCAAAAGGACATTCATAGGCTCAAAGACAAAGGATGGAAAACAATACTACATGTCCCAGCACTTCAGAAAAAAGCAGGAGTAGCAATTCTGTTCTCAGACAGTCTCAACTTCAAACCAAGAATGATCAAAGGACACAAAGAAGGCCACTATATATTGGTCAGGGGAAACATTCAAGAGCAAGAAGTAACACTCATAAATATCTATGCACCAAACACAGGAGCACCCAACTATGTAAGACAAATCTTAAGGGACATGAAAAACTTAATGTTTAAGAACACAATATTAACAGGAGATCTTCACACACCCTTATCTCAAAAAGATAGGTCAACCAGACAAAAAATTAGCAAGGAAGTAGCAGAACTGAACCAGAGCTTGGAACAAATGGACCTCGTGGGCATATACAGAGTGTTCCACCCAACCACAGCTGAATACACATTTTTTTCAGCTGCATACAGGTCATTTTCCAAAATAGATCACATACAAGTGCAGAGGTCATACCTCAGTATATGCAAGAAAATAGAAATTATCCCATGCATACTATCTGACCACAATGCAATGAAATTGGAAATAAATGACAAAGGAAACCAGAAAAACCCACTAAATTCATGGAAACTAAACAACATCCTACTAAGCAATCAATGTTTCGGAGAAGAAATTCAACAAGCAATTCAACAATATCTACAATTCAATGAAAATTCAAGTACAACTTACCGGAATTTATGGGATGTGATGAAAACAGTTCTTAGAGGGAAAATAATAGCTATGAACTCACACATTAGGAAAACGGAAAGGGAACAAATTAGCACCTTAATGTTGCACCTCTGACAACTAGAAAAAGAGCAAACAAAGCCCAAAGCACAAAGACGGGAAGAAATCATAAACATTAGAGCAGAAATAATTCAACTGAGATGAAAAAAACAGTTCAAAGAATCCACAAATCAAAAAGTTGGTTCTTTGGAAAACTAAATAAAGTTGATAAGCCTCTTGCCAACCTCATCAAAAAGAGGCAAAATAAAATTCAAGTACAAGTGATAAGGAATGAAAAGGGTGAAATCACCACACACCCAGTGGAAATTCAGAAGACTATAAATAGTAACTTTCAGAATCTTTATGCTCACAGAGTAGAAGACACAGAAGAAATGGACATATTCCTTGAAAGGTACAAATTATCAAAACTGAATCAAGAAGATATAACAACTCTCAGTAAGCCGATAACAGCCAATGAAATACGAAATGTAATAAAAACCCTACCGACAAAGAGAAGTCCAGGTCCTGATGGATTCACAGCTGAATTCTACAAGAAATTTATAGAAGATATAATCTCCACACTCCACAAACTCTTCCATGAAGTTGAAAAGGAAAAAGTCCTACCAAAATCATTTTTGGAGGCATGTATAATACTGATTCCAAAACCAGGGAAAGACACAACCAAAAACGAGAACTACAGGCCAATCTCCCTCATGAACATAGATGCAAAAGTGCTCAACAAAATCTTGGCAAATAGAATACAGCAAATCACCAAGAAGATCATACACCATGACCAGGTAGGATTCATCCCAGGAATGCAAGGATGGTTCAATATTTGAAAATCTATAAATGTAATACACTATATTAATAGACTGAAATCTAAAAACCATATGATCATCTGAATTGATGCAGAGAAATCCTTTGACAAAGTCCAACACTCATTCATGTTCAAGGTCCTCCAGAAAATTGGAATAGATGGACTCTGTCTTAACTTGATAAAAGCCATCTATGACAACCCAAAAGCTCATAAAATCCTAAATGGGGAAAAACTGAAATATTTTACTCTTAAATCAGGTACAAGACAAGGATGTTCTCTATCACCCCTCCTATTCAATATAGTCTTGTAATCCTTAGAAACAGCCATTAGAAAAGAGGGAGAAATAAAGGGAATAAGAATAGGTAAAAATATTTCATTTTCCATGGTGCTATTGTGAAAGGTATTGTTTCTATAGTTTCCATTTCAGTGTGTTTGTTATGTGTATAGAGGAATTCTATTGACTTACGCGTATTGATTTTGTATCCTGCTATGCTACTGAATTTCCCTACCAGTTCTAGTAGTTTCTTGGTGGAATTTTTTCACCGTGAAAAATGAAATACCTTGGGATTCACTGAACCAAGGAAGTCAAAGATCTTTTCACGGAAAATTACAACACCCTAAGAAAAGAGATTATGGAGGATTTCAGAAAATGGAAAGATATTCCATGCTCCTGGATAGGAAGAACCAACATCGTGAAGATGGCCATACTCCCAAAATTGCTGTACAGATTTAATGCAATCCCTATCAAACTGCCACCAACATACCTCCAAGATATAGAGAAATCAATCCTAAAATTTATTTGGAACCACAAATGACCTAGAATAGCAAAGGCAATCTTGGCCAATCAAGACAAGGCAGGAGGCATCACAATTCCTGATTTGAAATTATACTACAAAGCCACTGCGATAAAATCAACATGGTATTGGCAACAAAATAGACCTGAGGATCAATGGAATAGATTAGAAGACGCAGAGGCATCTACGAAAACACTCAGCCATCTTATCTTTGACAAGGTGCTACACAAGCTCACTGGAAGAAAGATAGCCTCTTTAACAAATGGTGCTGGCAAACATGGCTTTCTATATGCCGAAAACTACAACTTGACCCAGCTCTATCACCGTGCACTAAGTTAAAGTCAAAATGATTTAAAGATCTAAATGTTAAAAGAGAAACACTCAACCTCCTGGAAGAGAAAGTAGGAGGAACTCTTGAAGACATAGGGGTAGGTAAAGAGTTCATGAACAAACATATATGCACACAGGAAGCTCTTGAAAGAATCAACAACTGGGATCAACTCTTCTTAAGGAGCTTCTACATGTCAAAAGAAATTGTCAACAGAGTGAAAAGACAACCCACAAACTATGAAAAAATCCTAACTCATAAGCAATGAGACAGAGGACTACTGTCTAGAATTTATAAAGAACTAAGATATAACAGGGCCCTCAAATTTAAAGACCCAATTCAGAAATGGGCATCTGAGATGAATATACACTTCTCAGAGGACGAAATTAAGGAAGCGAATAAATATATGAAAAAAGCTCCACATCGCTAGCCATTTGTGAAATGCAAATAAAAGCAACACTGAGATATCATCTCACTCCAGAGCCAACAACAAATATTGGGGAGGTTGTGGGGAAAAGGGAACACTTCTCCACTGCTGGTGGGAATGTAGACTGGTACAACCATTGTGGAGGTCAGTGTGGAGACTCCTCAAAAGAGTAGGACTAGAAATCCCATTTAAGCCGGCTATCCCCCTACTGGGAATTTTCCCAAAGGATCTGGATACATTGTAGCATAGAGATATATGTGTACTTATGTTTATAGCAGCGCAGTGTGTGATAGCAAAATCTTGGAAACAACCAAGATGTCCATCACATGAGGGATGGTTGAAAAGATGTGGTATTTCTATATAAGGGAGTATTACTCAGCTATTAAGAATGAGAAGTTTGAAGCATTTATACTGAAGTGGATGCCACTTGAACATATACTCATAAGTGAAATAAACCAGACACACATGTGTAAATATCATATAGTTTCCCTAGTATAACAAGCGAAAAGCAGAAATACAAAAGGTAACATACAACAAGTAAAATCAATTGAGTCAGATAAGGCAAAGTGAATGGCTTATGCTGTAGGATACTAATCAGCTTTTCTTCTGGATGGTTAACAACCTAAGATCCCAAGTCAGAGTTGGAGAAATAGAAGAGCCACAAGCAAGGCCAGCCAACATTTTGGTCCTAGCCTTTCAAGGTCAGCGAAGACTCAGGACATAGGAGAACCTGTACTGAAACATCATGAAACTCAGGTGAGCTCCAAATTTTCTGAACAAGGAGATTATGGAGCCACAGAGGAAAGAGATCGAAGTTCTATAGTGTGCCTGGGGAGAGTCACATGAAGAGAAAACTTTCTCTCAAGCTCTCACAGAGAGCAAACTGCTCAAGCATTGGCCGTGACTCATCCACATGGATGACAAATGAACTACAGAATAATGTACAGGACTACAAGATAAACCCTGAGATAACTTCACTGACCACATAGGAAATATAAAGTACATGTGTTGGTATATAAGTCTTGCTCTACCTAGGTCTTAACCATCCAGCAGAAAAGTATAAAAATGAAGTATACATTGTGGGGCCTTAATATTAAGCTGAGCTGTAAATGGCTATGGTCAACAACTACTTTGAATACTCACTATTGTTGTGGAATGCTGGACTGTGTTGCATTATGGTGTCAAGTTCAAGCACCTAAGGTAGTTGAATGACAATGGTGTGCCCACCTTTGACAGGTGTAGACAAAGGAAGGGGTGTAGAAAGAAAAAATCATGATGTGTGTGTATAGACAATACAGTTGGGATAGATAACGCTGTGCATCTACATAATCCTATGAGAGGCAAGATCTGCACTAATGGTGGCTGGACAGGATATTACGTTGGCTTCTAGTACTATGGTCATCCACTAGGAAAATAATTATTGAATTTTTGGTATAATTCAGGTATAAAAAATAAGATAACTAAGCAGCTACACTCTTAATTTACTGATAAGAGACATCTGCTAAAATAATATCTGTAAGTATAATATCATCTATGCACCTTGTACAATACCAAAACATTATGAAAACAGTTTGCAATGTATTAATTTATCGAATCTGTCTCATTAAGGTGTCTTGAAACTGTCTGATTGATATTTGTACTCCAATAAAATAAAAAATTAAATAAAATAAAAAAAGTAGAGGAAGAGGGGAGAGAGGAGGAGGAAGGAGGAGAAGAAGAGGATGAAGGAGGAAGAAGATGAAGAAGAAGAGGAGAAGGAGGAAGATGAGGAAGAGGAAGAAGGGAGGTGGAGGGAGAGGAGGAGAAATAGGGAAAGTGGGGGAAGAGGAGGAGGAAGGAGAGAAAGAGAGAGGAAGTAGAAGAAGGAGGAGGAGAAGGAGAAGGAGAAGAAGAAGATGAGGAAGAGGAAGAGGAAGAAGAAGGAGGAGGAGGAGGCATAAGCTATGATCTTCCTGTTCCCTCCAGGACTACAGAATCCTGTACAGTTTCCCAACAGCATGTCTTAGCATCTTGATGTTTGGTATCTAAGGCTTAGTATAACCTTCAAAATAATTCTAACACAAGAGAATTACTTTTTTGCCTCCATTAATGGGGCATCAAAAAAACATGATCAAGAAAGGCAATTTAGGAGAAAACTGAATACCTTCTGACCTCTCTGGAGGAGGACTATAAGACAGGACATGTTCTTATCCAAACCTAAGAACATGTATTGTAACCCAGAAAGAAGGACTAATAACTTCACAATACTTTACTCACATCACCAACGTGATCTCAAGCCAATAATTCTCTAGGAGTGCATACAGTTCTCCTGTCTACCTGAGGCTCATTTGTGATGTTTTAAAAATAAGGAAAATGTGGTTGGGTTAAGTCTAGAAGTGTTAATATACTCCTAGGTAATCTAGCTTAGCAACATCTCAAGTCTCATCCTCACACCTATGGTCATCTCAATTATTTAGCATCTCCATTCCCAAGTAACTGTGCAGGAGAGTTTTGCCTTTCACACTGCCAACCTCACTCTCTGAGTGTACAGGGTTTGCCCTCTCTTCAATAGCATTCTTGCCCTGTAACAAAGAGAAAGCACACAAGATAGTTAGGGGTGCTCAGTAATGTCTCAAATCACAGAGAGAACCCCCCTGGTGTCTAAAGAAGGCGCTGAGGCTGCTGTTCCTTCTGATCTTGTAATAAGAGGTAATAAGAAGAGGATTAAGAATCAGAGACCACCATGCCAGAAGAAATGGCCTCTAGACTCTGGAGACAATTAGAGAGCCCCAAGTGATCATGGACAGATAACACTTGATATCTTGTTTTACCCTTCTGATACTCTGGTACTCCCAGGAGCACTTCACCCACCTTGTCAGGCTTGAACCTGCATAGAGGAAGGGTCATTGTGGAGGCACACATGAAAGGCAACACCTAGATATTAATTGCATAAGGAAATGGGGTCAGGTTTTTGGAATTACAAAGAAAAATAAAATCTTTATAGGAGCAGCAAAGATGTGTGTGGAAGATGAATGCAATAACTTATCACCTAGATAAGTTTGAATAAGTTTCAGTACAGACCCAGTGGAGGAAAACTCTCAGGCACTCTACTCAGTGCTTCTACTCCAGTATGGGCACTGAGGAGTTTCTATCCCAGTGTCTGAAACCCCTGCTCTGCTCCAGACCTCAAGCTTTGGTTTTGAAGGTTTTCAGACGTGCTGGCCATTAACAATGGAATTTTCACATGGGAATTTGCTTGAGATGAGTTTCTGACCTGAATTCATGATCACATGAAAATCAACAAATGGTTGTTGATAGGGTAAGAAAGCATGTTGACTTTTCAAGATCAGTTCTCCTTCCCAGTGCTTAGGAAGGAAGAGCACACACTGAGCTTTGGGTTTGTGTGATGGGGAAGAGGCGGGAGACTGGGGTGACTGCCAGGCTTTGGCTCAGGTAGGCATGGGCAGCAATGTCATGTCCAAAGCAAGAAAGAACTCTTCCAGGAAAAAATAAATTTAACATTTGGGAGACAAAACAAACATGGCATTGGGATGAAGAATGAATGTAGTTTAAGGAAACAGGGTTGAATTACAAGTTCAAAAATAAGAACTACAGGGAAAGTGAGAAATGTAGCATGCTATCCAGAGATGTCAACTCTGGTGCTTGCTGGTCTCTTCCCCAGTTTGAACACCAGAGGGTTGGACAGGCCTAAGATCTGAAAGACTTTATTCACCTTCTCCATGATATTCCATATTTTTCCTGTCCACTAATCAAAGGAACTATGCAACCTGTACTTCTTTTTTTCCTGTATTTTAGGGAAGTGTCCACAGGCTGTTACTGGTCTCACTACTAGATTGGACTCATAGTAATCCACCTGTCTACAGCTTCCCAAGGACTGGGATTACAGATATGCACCACCATGCCCAGTCTCATTCACCATCTCAGTACACCCCAGGAAAAAGGCTGGCAAGGCAGGCCATGGAGATCAAAGCCCCAGCCCCTCATCTACATGCAGACACTTTAAGCCTCTGAGCTATTTGGCCAGCCCTTGCAACCTTTACTTCCTATTACTGCATACACACACACACACACACACACACACACATTGGACTCAAAAAATATTTTCTACTGTTGCATTTTTTTATTGTACCTTCAGAAGAAAAAAAAAGCTAATCACTATTTCTATAGGATAGTTCTCCTTGGAAATCAAATTAACATTTACTGAATCCTGCCTAGACAAACTGCACAATGCCAAGTTCCTAACACACAATGAAAATGGATGAGTAAGCATGATCCTAAAAATAAGAGACCACAAAGCAACCCAGTTTAACAAGTTAACATCAAATTTAGTTCTTTTTTCTTCCTGGGGCTAAAATGTGGTCCACCAAAAACAAAACCTTTCACATTAGAAAGCACGTGCATTCATAAAGACATGGTATTTAAATTTCTTAAATCAATTCATAAGTTTAAGTACTGAGCCATCTCTAATTATCTCCCTTAATATAATTTAAAAATATGAGCAATATGTTTATAAATCTTTTTGCACTACTGTCTATAAGACTTATCTCGCCTCTCAGAGGCTATACCCCAATGATGCATCTGCTGGTTCACTCTAAGCTACAGCATATACAAGTGATTATGGTGCAATCCATTATGATTTCTGTACTCATTACCAAGATGGGTGCTTAAAAATACCTGTGTCTGGGCTACTGACCTTCAGACTTTATATCTATGGGGGTTGATCCTAATCAATAGATTTGTTAATCTCCCAAGAAGATTCTAAATATGTAACAGACCCATGCCATCTCTAGTTGTAGAATTCCTGTTACTTCCTTGGTAAGCTTGCATCTTTTTCCTGCATCAAGACACTCACTGGCCTCCACATTCAAACCAAGAGGAAGGAGAGCACAGAGGTTAAGCAGAAGCCTCTAAGCCAGAATGCCTCCAATTAGTAACCAGCTTCTCCACTTTCTGGCTTTCAGTTCTTAAGCAAGTTACTGCATCCCTCCCTACTTCAGCTTCCTCATCTATAAAATGAGGAAGGTAATCGTGCTGTCTTCTCTATGAAAAAGACAATACATGCAGATCACTAAGAACAGCACCCCATGTGTAATCAGTTCTCAAAGGTGCTATTCTTATGACAATCAGATTCATTGTGACTGGACTCCTGCCATGTTTTAAGACTTCTATTGTCCATTGGCTTCCCTTAGTCATTTTCTCCCAGCAAAATGCCACTTTCTCTTTTGATTTCTTGTCTGTCTCCATTGGTTTCAATCCTCTTAAACTACTAGCAACTACCTACTTCTGCTCTAGCCCTCATCCCTGAAATCACTTTAAAGATCCCACTTGTATTATGGCTTATTACTCTATTGTAATTTATCATTTTTTTTCCTGTCTGTGAGCTACTTGAAAGTAAAGAGTCATTTAATTTTGTTTTAAAATACATAAAGCACAATGCCCACCAAAAGTTCGTATCTTATAGGCTGAGCTATGTCTTCATCAAAACTATGTCTAACTCTTCCTAGAGAACTGTGCTTCCAGGATCCCTTGCAGTCCAGAGGAGCCATATGATTAACAATCACCAATAAAATATGCATAGAAGGTGAATGTTCTACTTCTAGCCAGTGTAGTGCAAAAGCCTTTTTCATTGTCCAATCTGTTTGTTCCCCTGGTGAGGAGCCTGTGGAGGCCTCATGTTAGGAAGGCAGAAGCATAGGATCCTAGCAGCCACAATTCTTCATTCAGTGCATGAAGAACAATTGCCCTGGCTCACCACCCAGACCCACAGTGGAATTACAGCAAGACAATTGTGGGCAAGACAAACTTTTACTGTATGAAACCACTATGTATTTGACATTGTCTTTTGAATTGTAGCATTGCCTCTCCTTTTATGACCAGTACAGTTCAATAAACGTCAGTGACATTGATTCTGATAGAGTCATTATACCCAGAAACTATGTGGCAAGACTGTTGCTTAAGAATACTGTGGTTTTTTGCTTCAGTTGTGTTCCTCAAGTCAACCAGCTCCCCTACAAAGGGTTATTTTCAGTTGTCTTCCAAGGATCAGATTTCTTTTGATGAGTAACATTATCAGTACATATGATATTTTATTATCGATGTATCAACACACCACAGAGACCACAACCAGCTTAAGAAATGATTTTTATTTCTCTTAGGCATTTTAGCAAATTGACCTAATTTTTTTTTTAAATACAGCCTGTAGTACACACAGATTTTGCATCTTGCCTACTAAAATGTATCATGATGCTGGAGAAAAAGACAATAGAGGTATCTGAAATGACATACATAGTAAATTTCCAGGAAGTCCAATTTCAGTAAATGATGAGGATTCAAAAAGTAAGAAAATGTGTTCTGGGCATGCCCCGCTGCACTGACAGTTGTATTTATTTTCCATGACTGTGCCTCACTTACGAATTCCAACATCTTGAAGAGAGAGAGACTGCCAAACCCGACTCTGGGTTTCCATTGTTTCTTGGTTGAATTCAGAGAGTTGAAAGCATAATACTCCCTTTAGCATGTGGTTGGCTGTCATAGATTTTTCTCTTTTAGCTCTCAGATGGAGAGGAGACCAAATGAGAAATCCATCAGATGATAGGGTGAAAAGGCACCAGTCACGCTGCCTGAAAAAGGAGCACTGATATGGCTCCACCATTGTGGGTCGTCACAAACCGTAGTGAGCCTCTGCAAAGATAGGAAACAATGAACTTTTAAAAATGCATATCAGTTGCCCACCCATCCATATCTCATAAATACATAATTAACTTTCTGAACATGGATAGTTTGGCATCTTAGAATGTATATTAATTGCTTGATATTCTGCCCATTCCAGGCTGTTTATGTAAATATTGAGTTGAGAGACTTCTTAAAATGCACAGAATTTACTTGGTTATCTACAATAGTAATTGACTAAATACATAATTAGAGTATTTTTAAAACAGGTATTATGGACACCATAATCTTTAATGACCTCTTGCATCATTCTAACGTGAGGTGTCAAGACTTAATTAGAATCTGTAATTTACAGACCATTGACCAAAGCACTGTAATTGGCTTGGCATATGTGCCACTGCAGATCATCAGTGAACGAGCTCCTCAAAACAGCTCCTCGAAATGGTATGGTAAGACGTACTGATTCATCCACTTGGAATACTTCATGTAAAAAATTGACTGTTGTAAATCTTTAAGGGAAGTACTCTAATGTATTCACTGTTGGTGTGACAAACTCCGTTCTTACAAAGGAATGCCAATGAGTTAATGGAGGAGGAATGACTGAAAATTGTAAGGCACAATTCTGCAATGGACATCCCCTACTCTGCTCAAGAAAATCATTAATTCAGACAGGGATCACTAATGGGGACTGAAATTCTGGATAAAATACCTTGGAGAGAAAGGGCTATTCCCCAGGCATCTGGTGTAATTCCATCATAGTTTGTTAACTGCAAAGAAAAATGTTTACTATGGAGAAATGTAGTGATCTTTAGTGGAACAGTAATGCTCTGGGATGCAAGATACAGTATCCAGCAACACTTTGAGGCCTTATGATTAGCAAGGTTTAATCTACTTCTGGTCAAGCCTAGGAACCTAATCTTGTATTTGTATGAAATAGAGGAGCAATGTATATAATTCCAACAGGAAATAATTAGGATACTTCCAGAGGAAGAACAGCCTAACACAATGTACTGAACAGACAGTCAACATAATGAGTCTTAAAAAGTGAGGAAATTGAACAGATAACAAATTACTAACAAAACATCAGGATCGCAAGCAATATGTGTACTTTGAATCCTGGTTTGATACAAACAGCTATAGCAGTTATGTTGAGGAAAACTAGGGAAATTTAAATTTGATCCAATTATTGGATGATTTTAGATAATTATTGTTTGGGGGGCATAATAACCCATAGATACAAAAGCAAATGTTTTGTACTTAGAAAGTATTTGCTGAAGTAACACTTCATAATAAATATAATTGGTTTTCAAATAATACAACACTGAGACATGAATAAATATAATACATCTATAGTAAAATGTTAACAATTGTGGCATTTGAGTGAAGAATATGCATGAGTTCATTAAGTGATATTTTCAATTTTCTGTAGATCTGTGAATATTTCTATATATTTATATGTATCTATCTAGTAGGGGATAGAATTCTTTCATCCATGTTCACAGATCATATTTTCTTGTCCTGTTAGTCCCTTTATAAGTTTGTGTGACTGTGTGTATGTGTGTGTTCATGTGTGTGTCCATGAAGATATTTCTCTAGAAGCCTGTATATTTAATATAGTATAACATATTGACCTTATTTATTCTCTCCTTATGATTATTTGGATCTTATTGAATTGAAAATAATTTATAATATTTGGTGTGTGAAGAAAATGTTTTGTATTTCTCTTATGAAAGACTCAGTTCCATCATTATACCATCATTATGGATTTATTGGGAACCCATTAGGTGCAGGCACAGTGCAAATGCTCTAGGAAGCAATGCAAATATGGACCCAGATAATCTACTAGAAAGAGCAATCTTCATCAAATTATTACATGGTCAAACAAATATACCAATTTGGAATGTCATGAAAATAAAAGCTCATTAATAAAGAGACTAGCACACAAGAATCTGATGTACTGAGGGGAACTTAGTACTGAGAAGTGCAGCCTAAATAGCCATAAAACTAAAAAGAAAAGAAAGGAAGTATCCATGGTGGAAGACAGCATGTCCAGTTCCAGAAATAGAAGGACCAGAGGAAAGGACATAAAGAACAGAAGGGTGAAGGTGAGGAGAAGCCCCATCACCCAATGCCGTGAGGCTCTATTGAGGGTGCTGATCTTTATCTAAAGAATGTTGGGTAGTTATGAGTGTAGACAGATATGACATATGCTCAGTGGGTCTCTCAGGCTGTGATATGGTGCAAGCATTGGAAGGGAGCCGGAGTGGAAGCTGTGAGGACAAGCTGGAAGCCACTGTGAAAATCCAGGAAAGATAGCATTGGCTGGAGGTGAGGTGGAAGTATAGAGAAGGAGAGAAACAAATAATCCCAAAAATATGTAAGAGGCAAAGTGACAAACTCTATGACTGATAAATTAAGAGTAGAGTATAAAAGAGTAATAAATACTGATCTGGGTTTTTTTTTTTGCAGAGAATGCTGAAGGAGAAATGGCCCATTTAGGATGATCACAGTCGAGTATTAGATATGCTGGGTTAAGAAGAACTTCAAACTGTCAAGGGTGGTTGATAGTGCTTTATTCAATATTAGACCTTCAAATGGTGGGGCAAGAACAAAGAGAATGTATTTTGATGAAACAATATTTTATATTTCCGAACTAGAGTTTTTATTTGAACAGTTACCCTGAGAAATGCTTCCTTATGCTAACAATCCTATCAGACCTTAAACCATTTGAGATTTGCCTTTGAAAACTACTAGTTAGAAGACTCTCTGCTGTCATCTTTGAAATAAGAGGGTGCTTCTCAGGTCCTCCCCAAGCTCCTCTGTGTATGCCAGACATGGGCTCACTCCAGGAACAGGAGAAAGAGAAAAGACAAAAATATTCAAATGTGCCTGCATTGTGTGTGTGTGTGTGTGTGTGCGCGCGTGCGCGTGGGAGCATGCATGCACGCACACTTTGCTATAGCTTGAATGCCTGGTTCTTAAATTCCTTGACTGTGGATTAGGGTAGTATATATATAGTAAACCCTTAATAAATATTCATTAACTATGTGTAGAAAATTGATCTTGTTACAGTGTTAGTATCACTTCATAATGTTGTCCAATGGAGGCCAGCATCATTATCCAGCTTATTTCTTAAAGTGATGTCTTTGAGCAACTTGTATAAAGTTTTAAAGTAAAAAAAAAATCAACTTGCAAAGACCCATAAGACAAAAAGGGAGAGAAGGAGAGAAGATGGGGCTAAAGGAGGAAGGGATTAAATAGGAGAAAGAGACAAGGCAAAAACACATATAATGAAAACCGCAGCAGGTGATAAAAATATTTCTGTTAGCTACATTCTGTCAGGATGCTGTGATCCTTACAGAGCTTCTCAAAGTGGCCACCTGCAAAGATAAGGTCCATTTGAGTACGCAAAGTCTAACACGTTTTAAAAAATAGCCTATAGATGCACACACACACACACACACACACACACACACACACACACCCCACACACAGATACCACAAAAAATAATAAAGATGATAAGTGAGAGTCAAGTTAAATAATCCAGCCCAGGGGACACAACTACGAAAGTTCACCAGAAACTCATTTCAAATGAGTCATTTTCTAAATTTATAGTGCATCCAGTGCACTTGGGACATTTGTTAAAATTGCTGATTCCTAAACCTACTGAGTTAGAAACTATGTATGCTCTGACGCTTGTGTAGCTGAGTGAGACACAAATGGAAATTTACGGCAGCCTCTCATACTTGAGCCCAGATTCGGATGCTGTCTTTTATATCTGGTGAGTTTAAGAATGCCACTAAACTCCTCTGGCCTGGGGATCTTTGGTAAAGGATGAAGGCAATTTGTTGCTTTTTAAAGTCCTTTCTAACTCTAAGATTCAATGTCAAATGCTACTGCTTTTGCTCTCTAAGCTTCTGGTGACTAAAACATTACCACTGGCCTGCATAGGTTGGTACTGAGCTCCATAACTATCCTCTGATAATGGGACAACCTGACATACTTGGTTTCTTCCAGGGTAACTAGGACTATCTGAATTCATTTCTAGCTTGCATTTTGTTGTCTCATATCCCAAAACTTGATGACACTCAAAAATAAAGGATCATGGACAGCTGGGACTGTATATTTAAAGTGGGCCTTTAAAGGGCAAGGAGGGGATTGGTAAGTGACAAGCAGGAAGGGCACTGTAGGCAAAGAAGAACATGAGGACACCCAAGGTCACTCTGACATGATTAATGTCTGCATCAAAAAGTGGCTGGATTAAATTCTAGAATTCAGATTTAGTTTATTTCCCAAATCGTACTCAAAGAGGAAAGGCTCAATAAAATTTTTTGCAAATGTAAAGCAGTGTGCTTCAATAGCAAGAGTACATTTCTTTCATAAAATTGCAGTAGCAATGGTTGAATTTATACTTTGCATGTGCCATTTAAGATGCATCTTATACATTGGTAGACATAAACATCTATGAACAGAAAAGTAACTGATGGGGAAGTGATTGTGTGTGCTTTCAGAAACCAGCCCTTTTCAGAAGTGGGGAGAGAATTAGATTGTGCAGTCAAGAGACATTTGGTTGGGACAGGACTTTGCTGCCAACTCAGCCTCTGCCATGTCATGAGTCACAGAACTGGCAGGCTCTGAGTACACATGCGGTCTTAAGACCCTCTCTGCTTGCCAGTTCTACTGAGTACACAGTACCCAATCACTGCCTACTTTGGAGAGGAGTATTTTGAGTGGAATTTTTCCTTTAGGGAGGGGGAGGCATGAAACAAACTCCCTTTTATAACACTTTGATAAAATGCTCCCAAAATTCAGAAGAGGAAAAGTCTATACCCTCCAAGGCTGGGCTTTCCTGTTATGTAAAATGATGTAGACTGAAAGGAAGTTACTAGCTGCCAAGACTCCCAGGACAGGCTGCTGGCAGCAGGTTCTTTGAGGAAAGTAGCAGATGGCCTCTGGGAAGCGTGGAGAGTCAGCCAAGGTTTCTCTGGAGAATCACTGGATGGATGTCCGGAATACTTCAGGCACTAAAGTAACCCTTAGGCTCTAAGCAACCTAGCCTTCATTTATAACTTTGAAGCCTGGAGAGAGAGAGAGAGAGAGAGAGAGAGAGAGAGAGAGAGAGAGAGAGAGAGAGAGAGAGAAACTGTATGCCTAAGATACGAGAGTTGAAGCTGAATAAGAGGGACTCATGTTTTCTCCAAAGTCAGTCTGGATGTTGTTTATTCTAGAACAAGGCATGAGGAAAATTTTGATACTGTTCCAGTCGCTGGGTGACCTTAGAGGCACCAGGACTTACTTACCTGCTGTCCTCTCCTCAAGTCAGTTAATAGCATTATTCCCAAACTTTACTGACTTGAACTAAAGTACCATGAGTTTGACTGAATCTGAGTCAAACTCAGATAAGCTTTCCTAGTAGCAGTTTTGTGTTTTCTGAAGGAATGTCACAAATACCAAAAATAGATTTTTTACCTGTAATATCCAATGTCAATGCTAAATCCAACTCAATTCACAGACCATTGTATTCCAGTAGGGTAGCTACCATGCTAAGATGAAGCAAAAGTAAATAAATGTGCATATCAAGCATATGAAACATATTCACAGTTCTTTCCTGACACAATTATAGATGAATATCAATTCTGCTTGACAGCATGCTCAAGATGTTGAGTAAAGGGCTGGGGATATAGCTCAGTGGCACAAGTGCCTACCTGGAAAGCCCAAGTCTTGAGTTTGATTCTCAGTATGAAATAAAAAGAAAAGAAAAAGATGCTGAGTGAAGAGAGAGGGTGTATTTTCAAAGATGCTTTGATCCAATAGGAGAAATCAGACTCCTGTATGAAATGCTATCATAGAAAGCAAGACAAACCGTGATTGCATAGATCGGTTCTAATGCACTGGGAAAAACCAAAACACTATTTGCCAGTTATCACTGTGGTAGAGATGCTTCAGCATTGAATGTTAAGGTTTGCTGCAATTGGCCACCCCTTCAAAGCAAAAGCTTCCACATACAATCTGCTGAAAAATTTGAATACCTCTTAGAGAAGTCAAGTACCACAGAGGAAATCATTTGTCCCTTCCTCAGGACAGGAACTGTTACTCATCTTAGAGGAGCACTTTTGATGCTCACTGCAATGCTGAGAATTGCCAGTGTGGGCTGCCAGATCAGCATCAGACATACTGTTCTTTGCTTGATGAATATGAATGCACTTGCACTTTAAGTTTTTAATTTCTTTATTGCTTTATTACTTTTTTAAAAAAAATGGATTTGTCTGAAGGCAGTGAGATCAAATCATAGGAACATGAAGAAAAAGGCAAGGGCCTGATGTCTCTCCAACACATGCCTTGCATGTACCTGGCTCTGTCATAGCCATCTCCCTGCCTCAGTTGTCCATGCATGGACATCTAAATCCTCTTCTTGAAAAGCCCCCATTCGATGCCAGTTCTACTCTCCCACTTCCAAACCTTCACTGCGAGCGAGTGTGACCTCTGTCCTAGAGAATGCATTTAACATATTTAAATATTTACATGTCCTACCTCCTATAATATACATACATGTATATATTAATATGTATTAATATCCTCTGATGCACCCAAAACATGTCAGTGTTTTATAAACAGTTCACATTCAGTAAGTACTTGCTGGAAACATGTATGCAATTAGTAAATGAATTAATTAATTATGCTCCTGAAGAATAAAATACATTTATACAACAAGGACCAATAGAAAAGAATAAAATTGTGTATCCAACTGAGAAAGATACACACCTTGGGTAAAAGTTATCTATACTTCAAATCATTGGTAAATTTAATTAGGTTTGTGTACCTCTTTTCCAAACATAGGAATTTGGTAAAAATCAAACTAGATCAGCAAACAAGCAAAAGTACTCTGCTTTAGACAATTCATGTTGAGATTTGGCTTCTTTAATAAACTTCTTCTTGCTTGAGAAATGTTTCCAAAGAGAAAGCACTGCGATTGGAAATGCATTTGTGTAATGGCCCTATGTAAAACATAAATATTTAGTAGGAATTAGTGTGAGCAAAGACTTCTGTCTTCTATCACTTGAAACTCAGACTTATTAATAAATTTTAATTTAAGAAAATACAAAAGTTACATCATCAAAAATGATCATTCTCCTCTCTAAATACAAAAAATTAAATAGTTTATATTGATATGATGTGAGAGAGAAAATACAGGAAAATAACCCGCACAGTGAATGGAAATGAACCTTGGTAGATGGAAGTATGCAAAGTAGTGTAATTTGTGTCCCTCCAAAATTTTCAGGGACACTTCATCACCAGTGTGAAAATATTGCAGAAGCAAGACCTTTAGGAGATGATTAGCCATAAGAGAGAAACCTTCATGAATGAGAGTAGTGTCTTTATGAAAGGGCTTGAGAGAGCAAGCTCATCACCCTGGTTTTTCTTTCTCCTTAGTATATGTTTGTGATACAGAATGCATTAATTAGGTCCAGCCAAATAGTTCAGTGGATTAAAATGCCTGCAAGCAGGTGCAGAGGCTTTAATCCCTGGACCTACCATGCCAGCCCTGCTCCCAGGGTGCGATTGAGACTGGATGTGGTGGTGCACACCTGTAATCCCAGCACTTGGGAAGCTATAAACAGGAGAACCACTATGAATCAAATAGTAGTGAGTCCCTGAAGATCCTGTAGATCCTTCCCTAAAATATAGAAAAGCAAAACAATAAAAGTAATAAATAAATAAAAATCAAAGGCACACATTTACTGCAGGAGTTGCTACATGTACACATCACACCTTAATCCTGTCTTCTGCCTTTCTGTCATGTGCAGATCCAATAAGGGGGGCGCACCTCTTCAAACTCCTTTTAAGAGTTCACCTGCAATAGCCTTTAGCAAGTGTATGGACATAGTCGGAATCACTCTCCATCCCAACCATCCTGTCCCAAGCTCCCTATCGCTGCGCTCCTTGCCCTTCCCAAGCTTCCTCTAACCTTTGTGTTTGGCACAGCTATTCTCTGTCTGGAATGGGCCTCTCCCAAAGGTTTAGGTCACTCAAATCTCAGCTCATGTGAGGCTCCCTTAGAAACAACCCTCTAGTTCCATTTTATTTGATTCATGCAACCAGCATTTCATTTTCAGAAAATTATTTGTCTTACTGTATATTAAAAATAGTGATCTTTTCTAAGTTTTTTCATGGCTCATTGTTTGATGTACCATAAACCTAACCCTTCTAAGAGGAAAAAGGTATGATTTGATTTTCAGTTGAGGGCATTCTGCTACTTTTAATTTAAAATTTATTGTCACTGACTATATACTTGATATGGTTTAAGAATTGCCCAATTCTATAAGGATTGTGATCAGGATTTTTTTCCAAAAGAAGTTACCAAAGAAATTATTCCAGAAAATTAGGCCATGAAGAGATTCAATATCCCCAAAATCTATGGATACACTCTGTTCTGGGTTGCTACATAGTGAAACCATTTTTGGGGCCAGATAAAGTGACCATAGAAACAAAGGAAATCTCAGGGGAAACCCAGGGTAGGAGGGACTAGGTACCCTCCTAGCCAGGCAGCCTCTATACTCTGTGTCACTAGTGCCACCACCGTGGACCTCTCTACATGTTAGGCCATATATAACCTTGGAAATTCTTATTTATTTGGTACAGGGTCTTGCTATACCGCTCTGACTCATAGTGATCCTCCTATCTCAGCCTCTCCAGCTCTAGAATTATAAGCACAAAGACAGCTATCATCCAGGTTTCAGTGGCCAGCACAGCATGCCTGGGATTCTGGGACAGGATAGGCCATCACAGCCTGTGGTACTGGGACTCAAAACCTGGTCCTTGTGCTTGCAAGGCAGGTGCTTAGACCACCAAGCTATCTCCCCTGCCCTTGGAAACTATTTTAAATCCTGGTCCCCAAAAGCTCCTGTCAATTATTTTAGAGCTGGGGGAAAAGATAACATCTCTTTACCATTCCTCAGGTGCCATTTAGCCTTCAGTGATTTAATGAGATTATCGTGATCTAAAAAGAAAAAGTTTATAAAAACTACTGTCTTGAGGGAACTGAGGAAGACAAACTCATCATTGTAAAACATGGAACACCTTAAAGTGGGAGCTTCATGAAGACACAGTTTGGGTCTGTTTGCTGCACTGATGTATTCAAGTACCTTTATCAGTACCTAGGTATAAAGTATGATTCAGTAAATAATTGTGAAGTACATTTGGGAGTCATCCCAAGGTGTTCCTATACATAGATATAACTTACAGTGTGAGGTCCTGATCGGGTATAATGGTGGACAGAGCTATGTCTTAGTTACCTTTATGATTGTTGAGGCAAAATGCTCAGTACCCACAAGTTCAAGGAGGAAAAGTTTATCTCAGCACACAGTTTTCAGAGGTTTCAGTCCGTAGTCAGCTGGATTCAAGACATGGAAGCACGATATGAGTCATCCCTGAGAAACAGTCCATAGCAGAACAGGCAAGAGGCAGCAGCACCAAGCAGCAAGCTTGCCTTTCCCCTGGCTTCCCAAGCCTTTTGGATGGTGCCAACCACACTCAGAGTGGGGCTTCCCATTACCTATACCCAGAACTGTAGCAAGCCAACTAGTAGACTTAATCTCAGTATCACACCCTTAATCTACATTCACATACCCTAGTTCCAGCCACTTCTGAAAAGCCCCACCTGTGATTGCACAAGGCATTGCAGGGAAATCTAGATACAATTAATAACATCTTTATACAAGCACTTGCATGCCCTTTGGTTATGACAACATTTTTCATTGCAGGACCTCTGGTCCCTGGAAGTTACTCAAGCTGTACACTGTGTCTACACCAAGGATGTCAAACTGCCCGCAAAGCCTAGACAGGACACATATATTAGTAATCAGACTGGGCAGGAGCCAGGAAAAATTGAAAGTCCATAGTTTACCAAAACAGGCAGTTGATACTTGACTCCTGTATGTTACAGAAATGGAGATCTTATGCTGTCAAATGATCAATTTGCTTTACAAGGAGTTTATAAATTCCAGTTGTCAAAATAAAATTCTCAGGCCAACAAGATAGCTCAACAGACAAAAGAGCATGCTTAGGCAAGCTTAGGCATGTTCAGAGACTGCAGTTCCCCCTGGCACCGGATGCCACACTAGCCTTGCCACCAGGCATGCTGAGTTGGCCACAGAGTCTGGGCTTGGTGGCACATGCCTGTGACTTCCAGATCTGGGGAGGCTGAAAGCAGGACGATCATCAGGAGTCCAAGCTGCATAGTGAAACCCTACAACAACCAAATACACTAAAAATAAACAAATAAATAAATAATCTCTTGATTTTAAAAAAGTATTATTAAACTTCCAAAACAATTTAAAATGGGCTGGACAAATAACTCAGCAGATGAAAGTGCCTGCAAGCAGGTGCAGGAGCTAGGGGGTTCCATCCCCAGGCCTGCAGTTACAGCCCTGCCCTGGGGATGTGCTGAGAAGTCAACTGAGACTGGGCGTGGTGGTGCACATCTGTATTTCCAGCTCTTGAGAGGCTGTGAACAGGTGGATCTAGGAGTCCAATCTAGTAGTGAGACCCTGCACACCCTGTTGACCCTTCCCTAAAAAATGCAGGAAAATAAAAAAATGAAACATTAATAATGTGATGTAGAATAAGTAAAGTATAACTATAGGCTGAACATGCAACCTTTGATCTAGGCATATAAATTTGTGTGTAAAATTTAAAATTTTAGTTATGTTGAAAATCATCAGTGATATTCAATCAAGCAATTATAACCAAGTTCCAAGTAATTTGAAATAAACTGTTTCACAAAACTTAGGTTTCAAAAATATCTTTTCTAAAATGTCATGGGAATACAGACAAGTGAAACAACACATCAGAGACTTCAAAACCAAAAAGACAGCTTAGCTTCTAAATGAGCAAAGGTAGAACTGAAGTGGCATTTATATTATTCATAAATATATATTTTCCCCAGACTTTTATGCAAGCCTATAACTTTTTATGACACACAAATAATTTGACTTTGCTTTTTGTAATTTTCTGGTCTTGGGGATCTAAAACAATCATACTCACAGGACAACATTTAGAAAATGTTTATATATGTAACGTAATTTACTATATGAAATGATAGCCTTCAGTGGGTCAAAGATTGTATGAATTAGCTGCTATGACTACGTGTAATTACAATTATCATGCTTAGTATACACATGAATAATATGTATCTAGTATAATCTGGATTCAACCCCATTTGTATGTTTCTTATGCTATTACCTGAAAAATCTAACCAACATAAATAAGACACAGTGCAGATTGTGGGATAAAACTCTTAAGTTTACAACACTTTTTATTAGATGTCAACTTAACCTAGGGCCCAAGAGCCCATGGGAAAGGTGACCCTCAGTTGCCATGTGTCACTTTCAGTTATGTAAGGTCTGAACAGAGGTTCCATTTATAGCTACATTAATAAAAGGGATTGTTCATCATTCCAGCAGCTTTGTAGGCACAAATCACACACTGGGTCAAACCTTTAGGGGAAATGAGGTGATTCATGCTGTTAATCGCTGCCTTCCAAAGTCTGGCAATTTTGCTTCTTAAGTTGAGATGCATACCCAGGGATATACTGCTTCTGCCCTGCTGACTTTGCTATTGGAATGTCATACTTTGAACTTTATTCAATCCACATAGAAAGCTGTCATGACTTCATCAGAAAAATTGAGAAAACACATTCTTGATGTTCCATTGAGCAAAAGAGACACAGTACAAAATGCAGTATAATATAAAATGCAAAGACTCAAAGCCACAGTTATAGAGCTTATAGCTGATCCCTCTGTCCAGGGTCCTTTTCAGACACCAGTGGATTATTGGCACCCCAGGTCACAGGAGTTAAAATGATAGCCTCTGGCAAGAAGCTTTACTCCACACTTTGCTCTGGGGGCATTTTTACCACCCAGCAGACAGCACCTGGAGGTTGGAGAGCAGGCTGTCTCACCAGGTTTCCTGTGTGTTGTTCAGTCAGGATGTCACCCAATGAACAGACTTGAAATGTATTTACTGGGGCCAGGGAAATAGCTTGGTGGTAAGCCCTGCCTGACAAGCACAAGATTCTGGATTCAATCCCCAGTATCGCATGCTGTGCCACCCCTGAATGGGATACACTGTGCCATCAACTGAAACCAGGCGTGGTGACACATGTCTGTAATCCTAGCACTGGGAAGGCTGAGATAGGAGACTCACTATGAGTCTGTGCTGCACAGTGAGACCATGTACCAAATAAATAAAAAAGGAGAAGGAGGAGGAGGGAGGAGAAAGTGGAAGGGAAGGAGAAGAAGAAAGATGAGGAGGAGGAGGAGCAGCAGGAGGAGCAGGAGGAGGAGCAGAAAGAAAGAAAAAAGAAAGAAAGAAAGAAAGAAAGAAAGAAAGAAAGAAAGAAAGAAAGAAAGAAAGAAAGAAAGAAAGAAGGAAGGAAGGAAGGAAGGAAGAAAGAAAGAGAGAGAGAGAAAAAGAGAGGGAGAGAAAGAAAGAAAGAAAGAAAGAAAGAAAGAAAGAAAGAAAGAAAGAAAGAAAGAAAGAAAGAAAGAAAGAAAGAAAGAAAGAAAGAAAGAAAGAAATGTATTTACGGGTCATCTCAAGACCCATCAGTGAGAAGTGAGAACTTAAGCGAGGCTAAAAAGTTGGAAATTTAAATACTTAGCTAAAGGTTTTCTAAATTCCTTTTTTGTTGGTAATAAATCCAACCAGATTTCTTACTGGACAGCCAAATATTGGCTCCCAGAACAGGAAAGGAACAAATGTTGAGTCCTTTCCTGTGAGATGGGGCAATCCTGGAGGGGTTGAAGAGGTGAAAGAAAAAAAATGATTGCATTTTGCAAAAATATGCTTGAATAGCAGGAAAAATTTGAACATATAAATGGAAGATGCATATCTTGATTACATTTTTCTTTTCATGAAGTCTACAAATAGCTTTGAGATAGGAGAAGTAATTGGACTTGAGATTATTAGAAAACACCATAATCACCAACAGAATACCTCAAGGCAAGTTATTCACCTGGTGCAGAATCTTCAGCAGCTACCTGGCCTTTCTCCACTTCACAGTAAGAGCTTCACTGTCAGTGTTTTGAAGTTGCATCTAAGAAGACAGTGGTGAGATGCAACTGAGATGCATGTCTAAGCTTAAGAAGGTGGCAGAAACGCAAGACCCCTTGCTGTTATTGTGGAAGACAGGAAGTTAGAGTAGATAGGCTACCTTCTAGCTGTGCTCGATTAGGTATGCTTCTAGCCTCCCTAATAATTCATCTTTTTACCTATAAAATCGGTAAAATAAATTTGTCTTGAAGAGACAATGTTTGTCTCATCACTACAGTGAGTAAAGGAGATCCATAGAAAAAACGAAATTCCTAGCATGCGGTAGGGACTCAAAAAATGGGAGCTGTTATCAGCACACTGACCTTAGTCACCACACATGTGCCCTTTTTCTCCAGCTGTGTTCAGTGTTTGGGCAAAAGAGCAGAGCAGGTTGATAGGTGAGTTTAATGAAAGATGAAGTTTGGCAATGAAAGACGACACTTTCAAAGAAGCACAATGGGATTTCCACTCCTAGTTTTTGAAGGAGTCTCCATAATGATTTCCATAATGGTTGCACCAGTCTACATTCCCACCAGCAGAGGAAAAGGTTCCTTTTTTCCCATTCAAACCACCTATCTCCCTACTGGAAATTGTCCTGGAGAGAGTGAAAACATCATATCATAGCAATATATGTGTACCTATGTTTATAGCAACACAATTTTGATAGCCAAATCTTGGAAACAACCATGATGCCTGTCACATGAGGAATGGATGGAAAAGATGTGGTACTTTTATACAATGGAGTATTACTCAGTTATGAAGAATGATAAACTTGAAACATTTATATTTAAGTGCATGCCACTTTAAGACATACCCATAAGTGAAATAAACCAGAGCCACATGTGTAAATATCATATAGTCTCCCTAGTATAAGAACTCAAAGGAAGAAATACAAATAGAAAGGTATAACATAATTAAAAGGAAAGCAAGAACTTGAGGATTAGATAACAAAAAGAGGGCAAAGAGAAAAGTTAAAAAACATGACAGGGGCAAAGCCATACATTTATACTCACAAGATGGGTAAGACAACGATACTATCAGCAGGCTGATGAAACTAGCAGTTACTTGGTAGGATTCTCACCCTAACTAACTATATATGCTGATACCTGTGAACTGAGCGACTGCACTGAAGATAGCAATGTATAACAGTGGGATCATGCTTGGAATGCCTGTCATTCTGGTCTTCTAAATACCTACCACTTTGCATGATATACCAATTATGGCCAGACTGTATCTCAAGTAATTTTTTTATAAAAAAGGGATAATAAATGAAAAAAGAGACAAGAAAAAAAATTGTTACAGGACAGTCCTGCTACAATGATGTATATGGTTAGATTTCTAAATTTCTGCATAAAAATATGTAACTGTTTTTTATATTTTTTAATATTTTAAATTATTTTTCCATATTCTGTAGGGATTTAAAGTTTAACATATCAATACTTGATGGAAAATACATGTTCCATGCTATGCCTAAGATGTTTGATATTCAGACAGATAGCGAGGTTAAATGCAACTGCATATGTTGTAGGAAAATAATAAACTTCTCTTCTGGAGGGTTAACAACCTAAGTTTGCAGATCAAAAATTAGAGAAAAGGAAGGACTGCGAGGTCAGCCAACATTTTGGCCCCATCCTTTCAGAGCCCAGTGAAGACTCAGGACATAAGAGAGCCTATATTGTAACATCATTTAACTCAGTTGTGTCCCAAATTTTCTGATCAAGAAGATTATGGGGCCATGGAGAAATATGATCAATGATGGAGTATGTGCCTAAAGAGAGTCACATGGAGAGAAAATATTCTCTCAGGCTTTCACAGACAGCAAATTGGTCAAGTAATGGCCATGACTCATCCAAATGGCTGACACTGACAAAAGATCTACAGAGTGTGGTACAGGGTTTTGGGATAAATCCTCGGGGAACTTGATTGACCTTGTCAGATACAAAAGTTACATTTCTTGTTATATAGGGCTTGCTTTATCTTGGTCTTAAGCATCCAGTGGAAAAGTGTAGAAACGAGGTATTTAAAGTGAAGCTATGTTAATATGCTGAGCTGTGGAAGGCTCAAATCAACAGATTCGGACTTTGCCAGTCTTGTGGATAACCCACTACTATGGTGGACTACTAGGCTATATTGGAATATTTTCCTGAATTCATGAACCTACAATGTTTGGATGGCAATGGAATACCCATCTCTGACAAAACTAAATAAGAAAAGGAGATATAAATGGAAGTCGGTTTTGTATCTGTATATACAAAATAGGATAGATACATAGCTACTTTCTCTTAATTCAACAAGAAGAAAGATTTGTACTAAGAGTGTTTGGACAGGATATCATGTCTGCATCTTGTGCTAAGAATGACTACTACAAAGACAACAATATGCAATGTATTAATTGTAACTCTCCTACTAACCTGTTTTGAAGCTGTCTCATTGCAATTTTTCTCAATAAAATTAATAATAAAAATTTTTTTAAAAAAGAAAGAAGCACAAAAACATCTGCACAGGATCAAAATGGGCTAAGACAGTGAGAAGGACAACGAGGGCATCACTGGAGTTGCATAGGTGATGGAGGGCACAAGGTAGCAGGACCGAGGAAGCTGTGCCTCGTGGATGGCGTAGAGGGCAGAGCCAGAAGGGGTTTTTCTGTATATTCATATTCACAAAAACAGATAAAAAGAAAGAGGCCCACTCAGCCTGGCCAGAAGAGTACATTTTATAGAGTCCTAGATAAATGTGGGACACATTTCAGCACACCATTTGTGCTCAGACATTTTCAAGTGATCCAGAACAGCAAAAAAGAGCTTTCGGGCATAAGTAAGAAAGAGCATGATCAACTTTTAATCTCTTATTACTATCATTGAATTCAAGAGGACAAACATGAGAATTTCAAAATGACTTTATGGATCTATTTAAGAAATGCAATGCAAGCTGACAAATGCAAACCTATTGTAACAGTAAAAATTCATTCAGGGCTCCATTCACAATCTTCCTGTGAGTGCATACAGAATTCAATTCCTCATTTATTTCAAATATAAAGAAATAAAATAATAAAATGTTTATTTAAAACCTATAGCAATAAGCTATCCAATGGCCTGATACAATGGAGTAAGAATATGATATCACCTGTGTTTTACACTAACATCAAATGTGTGCTCTGAACAAAATCAGAATGAAGCAAATGGACAAATCTAAACTAAGGACATTCTGTAAGCTGACTGTTTGAGACTGAACAAACACTGTCAATGCCATGAACTTTGTGAGTTAGTTACCTAACTCACAAAAAAAAAAAATCCTGTAAAAGAAAACTAAGACATGAAACTGAAAGACAATATATAACTCATGTTAGAATTCTGGGTCAAAAATGGAGTTGTGAGGGCCAGGCAGAAAGCTCAGTGGACTCAAGAGCCTGCTTAGGCCGAGCGCAGCAGCCCAGGCTGGATCCCCGGAGTGTCATGCTGATCCCGCCCCTGGGGCGCACTGAGATAGGATTGAAACTGGGCGCGGTGGCAGGCATCAGTAATCCCAGTGCTTGGGAGACTAAAAACAGGAGAATCACTCTGAGTGCAGCGAGACTCTGGAGACCCTGTACTAAATATATTTTTTTCAAAAAGAGAAAAGAGAAAAAGAGGGTAAAGGTAAATCTGGCAATGCATTAATAACTGATAAAACTAGATGATTCTAAAACAGTAATATGTCACTATTCGTACCACTTTTTAATAAATTTTTCCACACAAATATTTGAGAAGGAAATACAAACAAAGAGACCAATATCCAGACATCTTCAAAAATTAGGTTTTTCATGTATCACAAATGGAACCACAACAAGAAAGCACAAGAGTAAGCAGGGAGACTTACTCACCTCCTGGGTTCTGGATCAGTAATAAGCAGAGATGCCCAGGAGATCAATGCCTATGACAAGGAGAAAGGATCAGCCTGCAGAAAAGCCAGCTGACCAGGGCCAAGTGAATAGCACGAAACATTAGGGTCTAAAAGGGCTCATCCTCCAAAGAACACGCTTTTAATAGTAGATGCACACCACAAAACTAGGGACCTCTCTTGTACTGGAAAGAACACACAGCCAAGAAAGTAGGACCCGAGTCACATGTCTCACTCTCTTAGAAATTAGATCTGTGATACGAGAGCCCCAAAACAATGTTCTGGGGGAGGCAAATGGTGATTTTGGCAGGGAAGGAGCAATGAACAAGAAAATACATAGAAGAACAGTAGAAGTGGGAAAAAAAGAGTAAGAATGTGGCAGCAGGCCCTCATGGACCCATTCACAGGAAGCAGAGAACTTGGATACAAGTGAATTTTATGTCAGCAACCTGAATGGCCTCCAAGATGGAGTTTGGAATGTCCACCCTGAAAGAACTTTGTACTGGGTTTTTATACATTTACAAGTAACCATGGTAACCACATTATCTCATTTGGGAATTTTACAAAAATGTCACAAGGTTTACACATCCTGGGGTCTGTTAGTCAAGCAGGGCACGGTTAAATTTTAGCTTCCCTACAATTTGTTCTGCTTGTTCCTTTAGTTAAAAACGTACTCCTCCTTAGTGGGTTTTATGGTTAACTAAGAGGGAGGAGGTGGAGGAGTGAGTTCGTCTAAAGTTTAAATGACTACTAGAATGGAGTTCTAACAAAATAGAATCCCTCTTGCTACATCAAGAAGAGCAAAAGATGTGGTAGTAGTTTGCATTAGTTTCTTTTGAAAATAAGCTTGCACACCACAATTAAGAGATACAAAGAAAACTAATATAATGACAGCTAAGCATAGCGGCCCACACCTCTCTTCTCAACATTCAGGAGGCTGAGGCAGGAGGATCTTCAGGAGATTGAGGCCAGCCTGGGCTACATAATAAGTTAAAGAAGTCAACATAAACTCATACCAAGACTCAAAAATCTGCCTCAAAAGAAAAGAAAATTCATATAATGAAATATAGCTAAACTTGGTCAGAGAATTTACTTACAAAGAAACATAAATAATAATACAATTTTCTTAAAAGAACTTCTTTACAGTAATGTATTCACAACACTCATGAGGTAATAGAGGGAATAAAATCCAAAAGTAAGAAGAAATTGTGAAATAAAATATGTTGGGATAAGTAAAAACAGGTAGACTTTTAAAATAAATAAATAAGAAAACTTGGACATGAAAAATATGGTTATTGAAATACAAAACCTAATAGATGGAAAATTGAGCAACTGAACTACGAGAAGAACTGGAAAATAAGATGAAAGAATTGACACAGAATTTTTAACACAGGAGATAAAGTGATTTTTAAAAAATATTAAAAGAGAATTTAAGATGTGCAAATTATTGGCCTAGACATTATCATATGTTGAAGTAGACACTCAAAAGTTGGGAACAGAAGGGAGAAAATAACTTTTCAAGAATAAGGGCTATGAACTTTTTTGAATTTGAGAACTTCAAATATGTCAAATTGAAGGAAGGAAGGAAAGAAAGGAGTGGCAGGGAAAGAGAGAGAGATAGAGACCATTAAACTTTGTGAACTATGAGAATATCAGTATAATCTCTTAAAAGTATGAAGCAGGAAATGAAGTTTATTTATAATAGGCCAGGGGCTAGGGGGATGGCTCAGTGAAATAAGCACTTCCCTGGCAAACACAAGGACCTGAGTTCAATCCCCAGTTCTGAAAAAAAAAAAAAAAAAATATATATATATATATATATATATATATATATATATATATATATATATATATATACATACATATATATATATATATATATATATATAATAGGCCAACAGCAAAATTATTCATAGTAGCCATGAATGTCAGAAGATAATGGAAGCCCTAAGAAGTCAGAAAACAAGAGGACCATTAGAGTCCAAGTTGTTAGTGAGGCCCTACACACACAAAAAGGAAGATGATAGAATTATAACTTCAAAGTATATAGGAAAAATAATTTCTCAGTTTAGAACACTAGGAAAAAAATCTGTTTTGAGAGAGAAAAAATAAAGATATTTTTAAACATCCAAAAGTTATGCTCTACTTTAATGGAAAGAACTATTTGAAGATATTCAAGAAAGAAAGAAAAACACATAAAATAGAAAAAAAAAAAACCCTAGTGAGCAGAGAATAGTAAAGAATATGAACAAATACAAATATTTATCAAATTCAATAACTCATTTAATGTTTATATATCATTACAAATATTTCAGTTGTCCCTCCAAGTACTCTGTACATTTAATACAAATATACTAAAAATCCAGAAAATTTTACACAACTAGATAAATAATTGCAAATTGGATGAAGAAAATGTCTGCAAATTGCCAAACAATTCTGAAAACAAAGAAAATAGGAAGAAATTGCTTCAAGGAAAGTTAGGATTGTTTGTGGCACATTTAGATCCTTTCAGGGATCCTTCAAGGAGCAGCATGTTCTTCCAACAGCATTTTTTGATGCCACAAACAGGGCCTATGGGCTCAGTGAATAAACATGCTGCCTGACTCAAGAGAAATTAAATTCACATGTTTACTCATAAAACTCAGTAGCCTACTTTGATTAAAATATTACACTAACAAATTGTCCCAGCATATTCGAATGTTGTCTGTCTCATAAAAGGTTATTAGTAATGAGGAGGTGCTGGTTGCTCTGTACCATTTCTGTGGGGTCCCAGAAGTGATCCCCAGCCCTGGGTCCAAGACAGGAGTTCTAAGGGAGTTTTGGGAAAATGGAAACATCCATGCAAGGGCTCGGACTTACTTAGCCTGGGGTGGAGGCAGAGCACTGATGTTCTTTCCAATTTTTCCATGAGAGTCAACATGCAGCCAGGGTTGAGAAAGTGAAATCACAGACTCCTTCACTGAAGACAAGGATGTATCATTAAAACTTTAAATGATGTCAATTCCAACTACTAGCTACTGCTAAGGAACCTCATAAAGACATCAGAGGACAAGGCAAAGAACCAGTGAGAGGTCTTTGAGTGACAGTTTCATGAAAATTAAATATAGGTGTATTTAATTTTTAAATGAATTAAAAATGGGGGCCAGGGAGATGGCTCAGTGGAATAAGCACTTCCCTGGCAAGTACAAGGGCCTGAGTTCAATTCCCAGTTCCACAAAACAAACAAACAAATAAATGAATTAAACACTAATTTAATTTTTAAATACATCTACAACATAAAGGTGTACCTCAGCAGTCCTCTTGGTGTCAACTTAGAATAAGAACAGAAATTGGACCCCTTTTGCATAGTATACCATGCTCACCAAGTCATAAAGTTAGATGTGCACAACAGTCCATCAAAAAATGGAAGGGATATATATATATATATATATATATATATATATATATATATATATATATGTCATTGGGCTTAGGTAGGACTTGAAAATACAGTCAGTTACATGAATAGGTGGCCCAAGTGCCCACAATTCTTATTGGTCCTATACAGCCTTTTGTCTCTTGGCATGTACCTATGGCTGCATGAGTAGTACCTACAATCAGTTGACAGAGGAGAAGGCCAGTTCACAAATGGTTCTGCATGTCATGCAAACACCACCCAAAAGTGGACAGCTGTAGCAGTCCCTTTCCAGGACAACCCTGAAGGCCAGTGGATAAATGGCTTTGGGCTGTGTGCCTGGTCATGCATTTCTCTTGAAAAAGAACAGTGGACAAATGTGTGACTGCATACCAACTGGTGGGATATAGCCTGGTCTGGCTTTGTTGTCAAGGATTTAGAGCGAAGATGACTGGAAAGTTTATGATAGAGACATTGGGTGAAGAGGTGTATGAATAGATATTCTCATATGGTAAAGGATGTGAAGGCATTGTGTCTCTTGTAAATGCTCAGCAAGGAGGAACCTCCAGAGAACAGGACTATAATGATCAAGTGCACAGGATAACCCTTTCTGTGAGTAGAGTCAAAATTTTTCCTCTGTTGCTTCTGTCATTGCCCAATAGGCTCATGAAAAAAAAGTGATCATGTCAGCTGGGATGGAAATTATGCATGGGCTAAAAGTGGCTACAGCCACTGCTGTGTTCTTGGTCTGCCAACAGTAGAAACAAAAGTTGAATTCTTGATATGATACCATTCTTTGGGGTGATTAGCTTTTGATCTGATAGCAGGTTGATTATATTGGGCTCCTTCTCTCATGAAAAAGGCAACACTTTGGCCTTAGCACAGTAGACATCTATCCCAGGTGTGGATTTGTCTGCCCTGCACATAATGTCTCTGCTTATTATGGGCTTGCAGTATGCTTCATTCACTGTCATAGTATTCTATACAGTATTGCTTTTAAGGAGCCCAGCTTGCAGCCAAAGTGACCCAATAGGTTTATGTTCATGTAGTTCACTGGTTGTACCATGTCCCCATCATTCAAAAGCAGATGGATTGATAGAAAGGTGAAATGGTTTTTTTGAAGATCTAATTATAATGACAGATAAGTGACAATATCTTACAGGTCTAGGGCAATGTTCTCTGCATCAGTATCCCATATATGGAATTATTTCCCCCATAGCCAGGAATCAAGGGGTGGAAACAGGAATAATACCACTCACCATTACCTCTAGGAACTCACTAGTAAAATTTTTGTTTTCTGTTCCCATAACTTCATGCTCTACTAGCCTAGAAATCTTTGTACTAGAGAGGGGAAGGCTGGTACAAAGAAGCAAAACAATGACTCCATTGAACTATAATCTGAGGCTTCCCAGTGGACATTTTGAGCTCCTCATGCCTTTGTGTAAACAAATTAATGAGAGAGTTATAGTGTGGTGTGAGTAATTGATCCAGGCTACCAAGAGGAAACTGGAGTACTATTCCACATTAAAACTAAGAAAGAATTTACAGTGGCTGGGGGCTGGGGAGATAGCTCAGTGGAGTAAGTGCTTGCACAGCAAGTGCAAGGTCTTGAGTTCAATCTCTAGTACCACAAAAAAAAAAAAATATATATATATATATATGTATGTATATATATATATATATATATTTCCTCAATTCATGAGCTTAATTTACTACACAATTCTAGAAAAGTTGGCCATGTGCATGTTTCTGTAGGAAAGATGGCTGCAGTCACGTGTGCCATCCCACACATACAGAATTCAAAAACAAAAGCAAAATATTGTCAGATGCTTCCACTTGTGAATCAAATTGTTTGCAAAGAAAAGTGTTTTTATACTAAGCCAACACTTTATTTGGAGTGTAGGATATCCCCTGGAGTGTGTCCAGTTTTGCCATGCCCTGTTACTAAGGTCAGTGGAAATCTATAACCCTATGCGAGCAGAAAGATGAATGACGTAGAACCTTCAGGAATGAAAGTATAGGTCACTCTGCAAGATAAAGAACCAAGACCTGCTCAGGTCTTGCTAATGACCAAGTAAATACAGAATGCGCTGTAGAAGAAGAAAGTTGTAAATATACACAGTACAACTGTGATATAAATGTTACATAAACAAGGATTATAATTGTTATAATTATAATTGTCATAGTATTTCTCTCCCATTTTGGCAGTATGATTGTGCATATGTACATTTAGTTCTCTTTCTTTGTAGTATAACATTGATTGACTTAATATTGGATCTAAATGCAGTGGATCTCAGCTCATGAATTGTATTCTTCCCATGATTCTGGTCACAAATGGAGGTGCACAGAGCCAAATCATGAGGTGTAGTATTGGCTTTATGGGAAAATACAGTTTACAGCCAGAATCATTGAGAGAATTAAGTTCTCTAACCAAGATAGCACTACATCATTTAATGTGCATTACAGTATTTAAATTGTGGAGCATCCAAAGGGTGAGGACCACCTGAAGAAAACCTCTGCCTTCTATTTTCAGGAGAGAGTTACTGCATCTCCATGTATGAAGTCCTTCCAACTCTATAAAGGACAGTTATATCAGATTAAGTGTAATTATGAACTTACTACTGTATTTGGAAATTAGGTATAGTTCAAGGAGAAGTGTCTGGTTGTCAAGTTGATAAAGGGATATTCTGATCATAATTTTACTATGTTAGCTCAACTTTAGTAAGAACTGCCTGGAAGATTAGTAATTTCTGGATATGTCTGGATGATTGATGCATAGGCCAATAAACTGAGGAGGTAAGCCTCACCCCGAATGTGGGTGAAAACAATCAACAAGATTCCAGCTTGGGCAGAAGGATGGGGAGAAAGTATTATGCTTCTATCAGAGAGCCCCAGTCTTTGTCGTTACCTTGTTGGTCTCTATTCCCTTCAGTGACTCGTCTCCCTTCCAACACAGACTCTTATGTGTGACTTGGCACTTCCAGGCCTTCAGCCTTTGACTACGACAACAGGATCTGCTGTGTCTCTAGCACCCAGCCAGCCATTCCGGGTTCTTCTACTTCTGATCAGCAGGTGGCATTTGGAATGCTTCCACTTCTGTCAAGTAAGGCTATGTTATAAATGCTTTGTATGATCATATCTATAGTCTACATTTAATCTGTTCCTCTGAAGAACCCAAGCTAGTATACACACCAAGCACACAGAGGATTTCTTAATACTATCAATATACCTGATCTTAAGTGCAGAGACAGTTTTTAAATAAAGTTATTCATCAGTGTGAAAATCTTTATCAATTGAAGAACCAATTTTCTAATGAGAAAAGTAAATAAGTGCTCCAATTCACATTTTATAAACATGAAAAAAACATCCTTTTTTGCACTGTTTTCATTGAATTGGATAATCAACACATAGAGTGCTGAGTAATAACCTCAGCCTATTTCATTTTACTTTGTTATTTTGAGACAGTCTTGCTAAATTGTCCAGGCTGACCTTGAACTTGTGATCTTTGTGCCTCCGGCTTCCAAGTATCTGGAACTACAGACTTGCAATACCATGTCTGGCCTACCTTTTTCCTTTCTTATAAGTATAACTTGTCCCTGCTTGTACCCCAATGAGTGGAAGGTGTACGTTTGTAGGGGATTTCCTCTCTGCTGGTCCATTCTCTCATTCTCTATCCCCCAGAGCTTGTATTCCAATGGACCAGAGTAAGCCACACATAGAAATGAAATGCAAATCTAGAAAATTCTAGCTGAGCATCTGAACCAGCTTGAGGACAATGGCTTCAGGTTGAATTGCTATTAACTATACAATAGTCACAGCAAAATTTCCCAAGAAAACTTTTGTAGATTATCCTTCTCCATGCTCACAGCTACACAGACTCAGGCAGGATTCCCATTTTTAAGACAAAGAACAAGAGGTTCAGAGAAATAAAGTGAATGACTTAGCCTAATTTACACATGATAGATAGGAAGGCTTGAAGGATTTTAAACAAAGTTTTGAGTATTTTATTATTCATATAATGGATGATCGTTCAATTTACAAAATGGAGTAAGGAAGGGAAAGAAATCAAAGAAGTTGTCAGAGATAGGAGAGCTTGGTGGGGCGGTGAAGATGAGTGGGATTCACATGGGGAAGAGAAGGAAAATCCATTCTGACCAGGTACAGTGAGAGCACAAAGCAGATGGGCATGCACTGGGGCTTCCGGGAACTTAGCACAGGCTGTGCAAGTGTGACTTCTGTAACATGCAGGAACAAACAAATGACCCCTAGTGCCAAACAGCAGACGAATTCTTATTTGTGGACACATTGTGTTTAGTGGCTGCCACATACTTCTGAGGAAATGAATGGGAGTTTTCTCCCTGCTGTCAGGGGCATTCTCTGGTGTGATTAATTGACAGTTCTCCAGCCAAGCCCCAGTTCCTTCTAGAGGCCATGCCTCTTGCTGTGCACCTGCCACGGAAGACCCGAAGCGAGAAATGCATTGTCTTCCTCTTTTTCCCCTGAGCACTGCAGCTGGTTGATTGCTTTAAGGAAACCTTCTTTACCTAGACTATAAAGCTGAAAGTTCTGACTTCCAGGATGAATAGTTTCACATTTTACATATATTCACAGAAGTGATACTTTAGAGGCCAGTTCGAGAAAAACCACTGGTCTTGTGTCACTGGTGGCTGCTCTTTCCTTCTTGCTTTTCTAATACCCTTTTCTCACCTAGAAGCTTTCAGACCACACCCTCCACACCATACTCTGCTCTGTGACAGCTGCAGCAGTTACCAGGAATCTTGAGGTGGAGGCTAAAGAGGCCTCTCATATTCAGAAAAAGAACAGTTGTTGCCTTAAAGGGGAAGCAAACTAAATTGTTGGTGCATAAATCTATGAACTGTCCATTCATTCCAAAGAGTTTCGGAGAGATTTGGTAATTCTGCCTTGCTTGAAATACTTTTGTGATTTTGAAAGAATTAAAGTTTATTTGGTTGAATTCAAGTTTCTTGGCTTGTTAGCAACATTCACAGTGTCCTCAAATCTGGACTGAAGGATTTGCATGAGGAATTCTAAACACCAGGGACTATTGGGAATTTAAAAAGGCAACTGGGCTGTTAGTACTTGCTCTATGCCAGGCAGTGTCCCAGGTGTTGACTATCAATCAATTCTGTCTCAGTTACTCTTCTCTCATTGCTGGGACAAATACCCAACCCCCAAAATGAAGAAAGGAAAGGTTTATTTAGCTCACAGTTACTGGAGGTTTCAGTTCATACTCAGTTGGCTCCAAAGCAGAGTGGCACATGGCAAAGAGCAACCTTTCATGGTGACAGCAAAGAGCAGAAAGAAAAAGGAGTAGCAGCAACAATGGCTACAGAGAGCAACTCTGCTTCCCTTATGTTGCACTTAGTCTATCCACCCCAGGCTGTGGGTGCAGTACTCACACCCATGATCCCAGTGGATCATGAGTTAATCACAAACTCTAGAAGTCCACCCATGACTGCAGACAACTAGACACAAACTATCACAGTTTCAGTTAATTTTACCTAGTCCTAATGAAACTTTTCCCATTCATTCATCAGCTATTGATTTATTGAGTGGTGTCCTGTCCAAGACATTGTTCTAGTGGATAGAAAAACAAATGTACAACAAAGAAGGAAACTATGAGAATACAGGAGTTTAAGAGCCAACAGTGTGGCAAGGGTGGATGTAAAGATGCTGTGGTGACAGTTGGACACAGGAGAGCCAGAGTGAATGGCCAGGTCTTGGAGGGAAAATGATCTAAGCAAAAGCACAGAATGGCTAACTTGAACTCGTATAAATCTGTTTGAAGACTTTTAGAAAGTTTAATGAGTCTAAGAATTGTACAAATTGTGACAAATGGGATAATGTCTCTCAGACATGCCCAAGTCCTACTCCCAAAAAGCCAGACTATGTTAGATTACAAGAATTTACATGGCAGATAAGATTGAGGTTGTGCATTGACTGACCTTAAAATAGGGTGATTACTCTGGATCCCCCAGGTGAACCCAGTGTAATCATTAAGAGTCCTTAGAAGTGCAAGACAGAAGCATAAGATAAGAAAGTCAGTGTGAGAATCATACGTATGGACATGGCTGGATTCAAAGATAGAGGAAGTGACGATACAGAGTGTTGTGGCCTCTAGATCCTGAAAATAACATGAACTGTGGCTGTCCTCTAGAGGTTCCAGAGAAGACACGACCTTGGCAAAACATGGTATGCCCAGGAATACCTCCAACCTGTAAAACCAGAGATAGTAAGCTTGTATTGTTTAAAATCACTTCATTACATGTGTGACAATTTCTATCGCACGTAGAGGAAGTGAATGCAAACCACATCTGCGGAAGGCTCCCCCGGATTCATCAGTCCCATCCCCAGAGAAGACAGGTACCAGGGAATAGAAAGTCTCTCTGGATCTCCCAGGATGAGCCAGCTTCAGCCCTTTTTCTTCCTTGGGTCACTGCTCTCCAGATTTCAGTTGTGCCTGCTCTGTGTGAAGAACATCAGAGTAAGTACACATGGAACTGAGTGAGCGAGAGCATTCTGGAAGGAAGGGAGGCCACAGTAGACAGGAGGGACCATGGTTGCCCCATAAGCAACCACATCACATATGCTCCTGGGTAAACATGAAAATTCCCAATTTACAGAGAAGGAAACAGAGGTTAAATGTGCAGGGAACAGGGGCTGAGGAGATGGCTCAGTGGAACAAGCACTTCCCTGGCAAACGCAAGAGCTTGGGCTCAATCCCCAGTTCTGCCAAAATGCATAAATAAATAAATAAATACATACATACATACATACATACATACATACATAAAAAATAAATAAAACTAAAAAAAAATGTAGGGATCGGTGGGTCTCAGTGAATTCAGCAGTGTAACCATATATAGTCCAATAGTACATAATGATAGTGAGTTAGCAGTACAGCTGGTAATTGTCAGAAGTTGTTAGTGACTTCAGTCTTTTACAGCTTAGCATATTAATGTGGCATTACTTTTCACATCTTGTTGTTACACTTTTCTGCTGGATGGTTAATACTAAATTAAAGCAAGTCTTGTATAAATACAAATTTAACTTTTTCTATATGACAAGGTCAATTAAATCTCCTCAGGATTTACCTTGAAACTATGTACAACACCTCTTAGATCTTCTGTCAGTGTCAGCCACCTAGATGAGTCACAGCTATTGCTTCACCAATTTGCTGTCTGATAAAGCTTAAGAGATATTTTTCTTTTTAGGTGACTCTCTTTAGCCATACTATACATCCTCGATCACTTCCTTCTGTGGTCCCATTATCTCCTTGATCAAACAATCAAGGATTCAACTGAATTACAGGATGTTACAACAAAGTTTTTCTTATGTCCTGAGTCCTCACTGACCTTGAAGGGCTAGGGCCAGAATACTGGCTACTGTTTTAGCCCATATATCTCTCTAATTTTTGGTCTTCAAACTTTAGTTTTTTAAACATCTAGAAGAGGAGCTTAAAGATACCACCCTGTGGCAGAGACAGTAAGATTAATATTACTGTGTATCTGAATGTCAAACACCATAGATATAAAATGGAACTATTATTTTCTAACCATCATAGATGTTCTATTATTAAAAATTAATATTTAAATCCCTATACAATGTTAAAAGACAATAATTACATATTTTTACACAGAAATTCAGAAATCAAAACTGTATACAATGTTGTAGCAGGACAATCCTAATGACATTTTGTGGCATACTTTAATTTTCATTTTGGCGTAACACTTTTGACTAATTATCTTTATCTAAAACATAAGAAATTTTTACCTAGTTAGCTGTCCTTAAATGGACATATACCACAAGTTTTTTCATTAAAGGCAGAGTTTTGAATATAAGAGAAAGTCTTATGACAATAAGCAATCATTGTTTTACATTTTGGAAGATCTGTACACTTGGGATCATGAATACATTTAATACACTGTGAGACTGACAATGAGTTGCCGTACATATGTGAAAACCTTTCTTGATTTACTTTTTATGAGAAAATCTTGTTGTAATTTTTTATGAGAAAATCTTGCTGCAATTTTTTTCTGAAAATCTTTATCTTTTAACCAATAAGGGCATCTTCTAAGAGACTATTGAGATTATTGGGAACTCCTTATTAATGAACAAAAAGTTTGGTCACACCTCTTATTCATCAGTTGGCCTCCTCTCTAATAATTTCTCCTTACCCTAAAGAATTTTTGCTTAATTAGCTTAAACTTTTTGATAAACTATGCATAAACCAATTTTGATATCACTTAGGCTGGCTGGTAACTTAAGAGGAAGCATGCTTCTAAATCTATATCCCAAATTGTATTATGGACAAATGTTCAAAACAGAATAAAAGAGGACCAGCTCTTCACAGAATGACATACACATAGACAAATACACAATACAAACATCTTTCCAAAATTATGAGTGTATAACTATATATTCCTTGCCAAATTAATTTTATACTCTACTATAATTTTTAAAAATTTATAATTATAAATAGACTAGTCAGATTTTATTATTTTTCAATAAGAGATATCTCTTAGCAGAAAATTTTAGAAGGAATAAAATCATATATCTATAATTAATATGCATATTTTGTATTTTTCTATTTTTTGTCTTAATACTAGCAAATTATAGCTCAGTTATTTTTATATATTTTGTCACCCATTTAGACCTTAGATTTCTGCACTGAGTTTCTTCAGCCAGCCTCATGTTGGATCTAACCTCATCGCTGTTAACTTCTTGTCCAGGTCTGGCTTCATGGCATAGCCTGACAGTGTGCTCTTGTACCCAGATAGGTCATTTAGCATTTCCTGGAGAAACACAAGTGTACCCTCGCCTCAGGTTAGTAGTGGACTAGGTCCTTTCCCTTGTCCAATAAAGAGATTTCACCAAAGGACCCTTCCTAGTCTTTTCTCTTACTTGATGGAATTCTTTCTGCTACTGTCCTCCCATCTGTTGCAGAATTAAAAGAAATTAATAATTCATATTGACAAGTGAAGTTGGAGGGATTGATTTCTCCCACTGAATTTTGATTGTACAGTGATAAACCTGTGTCCTATATTTTGGAAGAGGAACACATACATTTCCTCACTTAACCTAATATGAGCTACCTGTGAAAAAATGCAAATTAACTTATTTGAATGATGATAGTCAATATACTGGAGAAATTAGCCCAAAATCTAGATGGAGCCAATTATTTCCACATAAGGTCTGAAAATCATGAAAGGCTGATCTGAACAGTTTGAAGCATATCATGTCTTTGTTGGATAAGTTGACCCAAATATGAAGAAGTTATCATAGCTTGTGCCTCCTTAGAGGCCATCACTAGGCCTTTTGTTATTTAAATGGGATGTCAAAATCAAGCTACTATTTAAGCCACACAGCTTTTATATTGTACTCCAAATATCTATATTTGTCTGTAAAATAGTGAAGCTTTTTTATACTAATTTTAATTTAGGACTGTAAAATAAGCAATCAACCTTGTTAGGAATCAAAGGAATTTTAAGTAATCTTTTAAAATATTACCATTATTGCAAATCTTAAGAAATAGTATTTTTAAACAAGCTTTAAAAAAAGGTTAACTAATAAATTGATCGTTTTGCACGGGTCTCACTGTGTGGATGTTGCGGGCCTGACATGCGGTAACAGGGATCAAACCCAGACCTTTGCACTTGCCAGGCAGGTGTTGAAACTGTAGAGCTATGCTGTCTCCCATGCTCCCTACAGGCCCCAAAAGCTGTTTTTATTTTTAGCATGGAAACAGCCTTTTAATTTAATCACCTGAAGGGGAAAATGTAAAAGCTTTTCCTTTAATGTCAATTGTAATGCAGAGAGACAGCCACTCTGCTTCCTGCTTTTCTGCTAAACCCGATTCCTGAAGGAGTGGCCCTTTGTGGCTCTCCAAGTGGGCAACGCAGCTGCCTTACCTGGAGGCCATCTGCACTTCATTTGAAAAAGCCCTGTAATATGTTTTTTCTTTAATTAATTTTTATTTTTAATTCAATATTTCTTCTTAGTATTTAAGTGGGATGTCAAAGGAAGAATGGCCAATTGATCAATATTAGAGCCCGGTGTGGTTCCAACAATGGTTTGGGTGGCTTGCATTATAATTTTGATTTCCCTGCATAATCCCCATCAGTGACACAAGGCAAAAATCTGGAGACCTTTTAAAATGAGACCACTGTAGCTTATCAAGATTCCCATTGTACCTCTAGGCATAGATCCAGACTCCAGTAGGAATAATTTGGGGCACCATTTCAGAAGTCAATAGGAAGCTGGAGGAGGAACTGAGGTCCAAGCTGCTGTTGGTTGTCACTTTCCAAAGGTCAGAGATGCTTGTGGCACAGGAGGAGAAAGCACCCCCATTATTTGATGGGGCTGAGCCTGACCACAGTGGAAGTTTCTCTTTCAGCCTGTGGATGAATAGCCTGAGTAATAGCTGTACATTTGAGGGGCCAATATCTGCACAAATCCAAATTATCTCAAGCTGTATAGCCTGCTTTTGTGGGCTCTGAAAGCCTCTTTACACCAGTTTTTTTTTTTTTTTTTGCATTTTTGAAGGCCAATTGTTGAAGTATTCACTTGCTTACTTCCTTATCACTTATAATCCTCTCACTAGCTTGCAATAAACATGCAGCAAAATCTTAAAAAGATTCATCCAGGCCTTGCCTAATGGAAGCCAAATTAAATGATGCCTCACCCTTTCAAAGAAGTTTCCTCCAGGCCCTAATGGCAGCTATCTTAGTTTGTTCATATATTTGCAATGCAAAGGTCAGTTGATTGTTTGTGCTACCAAAGGCACCCACCCCAGTTAGCATGTCTTTTGTAATGGCTAAATTATGAGACACATTTCAAGCTGCCTGTTCCTCAATATTCAAAGAAATTTCCTTTCCCCAATAAATAATCTGGATTCAAACATGCCTTAGCTATTCTTTTGCAAGCATTTGGGGCCACAGTCTATAGTCCTAGCATTTCTACTAAACTCAAGGTAAAGGGAGCAGTAGGCCCATAAGAAACAACAACTTGTTTTAGTTCTTTTAAGGTTTTAGAATGTATAGCTTCACAAAGTTGCACAACTTGTCCCAGATTATTAGTGACTTGAACTTCAGAAACAGGGAAGATATATTGAAAACCCTCCAGGTACTCACCTGCTTCTTTTAGTGCCAATTGGCTTAAGTGCCAATTGCAAGTGAGATAAATAAAATGGCTCTACTTCCCTCAAGGCAGAAGTTCTGATCTGTGACTCAGCATTTCTCTGAGCTACCATGTCCTCTATGTTTCTGTGGTCTTCTCGCTCTGACCACTGGACATTTTGTTTTTGCCTAGATTCTGAACACAGACACTATCTTGAGCCTAACAAATTTGTGATGCCACAACGTGCTTAGCCAATGGCAAGGCCAGGCATAGCATAGTCATGACCTCCTACTTAGCAGCAGGTGCCAGGCCTGTAGCTGGTGGTATGCACCAACCTCTGTGGCTGCACTGGGCATGCGGACACACAGGTGGCCGGGGAATCCCTGCTAGGTCTCCCTAAGACTAGAGTGCCGGGCCTCACTGAGCCCAGTTTGTGCCCCTCCCCCTGGTGGCACTATGCCTCTTCAAACCAACTGCTCACGATTTAAAAGAACTTTTTCCTTTTTATGTAATTGAGCAAAGTTAGAGGGTTTAAACCCTATCTGTTGTGCCTTGGCTCTACTGTCCTTGTCCCATTTGGAACATAAATTTAAAGCAGTACTCCATGCTAAATCCTTTATGGTAGTCTTAGGAAGTAGCATAAATGCTGGAACCAAGAAAACAACAAATCTATATATATATATATATATCTATATATATATCTATAAATATCTTTGGTTCTCAAAACTCTGTTTGTTTCATTTTTAACTCTATTTTTCTCTTTTTTGGCTTCTCTCAAGCCTGTTTCTCTCTTTATGCTCCTTTATCTCTCTGGCCCTAGTGAGCTTCCATCCCTAAGTTTTATACCTCATATGCCAGTACCGTGCACACTGAATACTGTTGGATCTAATCAATCCACTTCCCCTTCTTGTGTGCCTCTCTTACGTCTGCTCTTTGGAAGTATTCATACTGTCCACGCTTATCTTGTACTGGATATCCTGATCAGGCACCAAATGTAAGGATTCTTGAGTCTCACTGGGATCCATTGTTCCTGGGGAGAAACAACAGCAGGATTGAGGAACATATAGACAAGAAGACAAAAGCTAGGTTAGGTAGTGACTCATCTGCCTGGTTGGTGAGATGACCTCACAAGCAACAATATGGATGTTTATTTATACCTGGGAAAGGTTAGAAACACATGAAACAAGGTTGCCTAGTGACTATTAGCTGACATTAACCAGTCAGGATGCTTATCTCAGGACTGAGGTAGCTTGTTTACTTCAGGCACTGAAGCCTAGTCCTGCCTATACACATTTGACCAATTTTCCAGCTTCGAAGACCCCCAACATAAAAGTCTCCTAAATTTAAATAAGTAAGACCTGACTTGAAGCTTCTTTGCTTTAATTAAAGCCCTTGGTTTCACCAGAAAGGATAAATGATTCAGAATAAGGCAAAGATGAAACCCAGACTTGTAGTAGCACTGTCACATCAGCTCATCCATCACCAGGTGCCCATGACAGTGTGGCAAGGTGACACCATCTATGGGTGCCACAATGGTAGTGAAAAGCTTTGCACCTTGTATGAACACATGGCAGGAGTGAACCTTATTTAAGTAACGCCAGGCCACATAAGGCCATAAACTTCGTTCATTCTCGTTCCCATTTTCCTCTTCTCTCTTTCTGTCCTCTTTACCATCTGCTTTTCTTCTATTACTGATCAAGCCTGACAATTTGAACCTAGAGAGAAATAGCCTGGTATGGGAAATAGTTAAACCTGGTTCATCGTAAAGGATCTAGAGAGCCTAACAGAATCTCTCATGAATATCTTTCCTGATCTCATATATTATTGGAAGGATGTAGAAATTTTAGTACCCAATATTTATTTTTCTTAGATTTAGTAAGCTTTCTTTAATTTTTCAATAATTTTAAAAATTGTCCTATTTAAATTAATCCATCAGTCTGGGTTGCTTGTAATTAGGAAAAACAAACAACTAATCCTAACAGATAAAATCTTGCCTCTTGAATAAGTAGCTTGATATACTTAGCTTTAATGTTCTGTACTTCACAGCTCTGTATAACTAAATATGATTCTATCCTCCATTAAGTTGTAGATTTTGCTGCTTAACATGGAGTATACTTTCCTCTACAGGTGTGTTTTTTCCAATCATAAACCCCTAGGCTGCAATGAAACAATCCATCTTGCAACTTATCCAATAATCAACCTCTTACTTTAGTTAGCCCAATTTTTCAAGAGTGTGCAACAAGGAAAGATCCTCCAAAGAATTATCTACCTGAAATAGTTTTTGCATCCATTTGTATGACCTCTGAATGGGTTAGCCAGATTTCTGTCATTATGGGAAAAAGACCTAAGATAAACAACTTAAAAAGAGGAAACAATTATTTTTGTCTCACAGGTTCAGAGATTTCAGACCATGGTGACAGGTTCTCACTGCCGTGGAGCCTATAGTAAGGCAATAAGTCATTGTGGGAGCATTCGGTAAGATACTGATCAGCACATAGTGAGCTGGAGGTGAAAAAAACAGACAAGAATGGGCAAGGGCCCCCTATCCCCTGGAGGCTATGCCTCCAATAACCTAACTGTCTTCTATGAGACTCCATCTCCTCAAGGCTCACCATCTCCCAATAGCACCACAAGTTGGGGACCAAAAATCAGAATCATAGCCCAGAATGAGTGTCAAGTGCTGGAATGAAAGGACTCCCTATTCAAGAAGTTTCTTGAAAAATGCAAAATGGTACTTAAAGACAGTGATTTTAGTATTGACAGCTTTGGTGGGATTATTGTACAATAATAAGGATATAGCACAGTTAAAGGTGAAGATCTGACCAGCAGCACGAGTAAGTGTGCCACTTCACGTTCTCATTTACTGTACATTGCTGCAAAATGGATTTTTGAAGTTGAGAGCTGAAATCTAAGGAGTTATCTTATGCCATTAAGTGGAAATAGTTCTTTCCCAAGGTGGGTAGAGTGGCAAGAGAGGAGAAACCTGATGTCAGTGTGTGTGTGTCCAAGGTGGGTAGAGTGGCAAGAGAGGAGAAACCTGATGTCAGTGTGTGTGTGTGTGTGTGTGTGGTGTGTGTGTGTGTGTGTGTGTGTGTGTGTGTGTGTGTAAATTCCTATCTTTTTTAAAATTTTGGAGATTGGAGAGATAGCTTAGTCATCTAAGTGCCTGCCTGGGAAATCACAAGGACCTGAGTTCAGTCCCTGGTACTGCTGTGCTGGTTAGGGAACCCCAGGCACACCATGCAGGCCACTAAAATTGGGTATGGTGGCATACAACTGTCATCCCAGCCTTGTGGGAGCTGAGACAGGAGAACCACTACCAGTCTAAGTTGCATAGCAAGACCCTGTTCCAAATAAATAAACAACTACATAAATAAATAAATTAAAAAATAAATTGTGTACTCATATTTTCAGTCATTTTAAAACACCATAATCATAAACCTTAACTAGTATAGCTAGACAAGTGCCAAATAGATTCCTTACCATACCCTATCTATGCACACTTTCCTCAGCCTCCTCAGTTGGTCTTAAACACAACACAGGATGAAGTGTGCTTAAGAAGAGCCTCCTGAAAAACCCATTATACATAAACACACTCATTGTATCTAACACTGCTAGACAGGCTTGGACTTGACCTTCAACTTGCCCTCACCCAGGAAAGCTATCTTTCCTTCCTTTCCTTCTCTGGCCTAAAGGGCAAGGTTTCATTTATTTATTTATCTTGGTTCCAGAAATTAAACTCAAGACCTTGCACTTGCCAGGCAGGAACTTGGGCCACTAAGCTATATCCCCAATCCAATGAGTTTGGGTTTCATTACATTTTTTCTTTCTTTTTTTCCATCAGCTTCACTGTACCCACCCCATAGAACTTCCTGGAAAGTCCCAACTTCGGTATCCTTTAGGTTGAAGGCCATCTTTATTGTTTAGCATGGGACTGTTAGTTGACTGCCTTAATGTCTCACTTTCTTACCTATATAACAGGAATAAGTTCATAAAATTATAAGAGCTAGATAAGGTAATACTTGTAAATTCATACAACCTGGTATATCACGGGTCCTTAAACAGTTCATGGAAATTATGGGCATTATTTCACTATAAAAGAGAGTGTGTGAAAATGAGAAAGAACTTGATAAGGAAAAACTGCAGTTTGAGAAGACTAGCAGACAGAAGCTTTGGTGAAGAACTTCGTTTCTAACCATCACCACAGAGCCAGGCTCCTGGGCTGGGGAGATAGCTCAGTAGAATAAGTGCCTCTATAGCAAGCACAGAGTCCTCAGTTCAATCCCCAGAACTGGGAAAATAAAAAGAACCAAGCTCCTATTTCATGAGTGGAAGAAAAACTATTAAGTGCGAGACTATATAGTTATGTATTTATACCTATATACATACACCTCCCTTTCTCATCCATTTAACACAAAATCATTTTTCATCTAATAGATCTGGTTCTCTTTAGTGTTGAGAGGACAAGACATGGAGTGACCCCTGGGGCTGAGGCAAGCTTCTTCCTTCCTTTAGCCTCCGCTCCACCTTGACTGCCTTGCTCCTTGACTCATGAGTCTCTACCTGGCCCTCATTCTGGGCCACAAGGAATACTGTGAACACACCAAAAGGCCCTGACTGGAGTGGCCAGAGCATTAGAGACACACCCTCTGCTCAGCCTTCAAGAATATCCCTCATGTTCCTGCGAGAAGGGATTTGCCCACAGCGTTCTGAAAGTGTGAGATTTTTTTAAAAAAATTAAATTTCTTTCATTATTTTATGGAGTAATCTGCAGAAATCTGCCTTATTAAAGTGTTCTTTTAAAAACTGTACCTCAGGCAGTGCAAACAATTATCATCGCAATTGGCCAAAATAAAATGTTGATGGCAGAGAATTAAAGACTTGAAATATTAGAGCTCCACAACTTGCCTTTTCCTAAAGCAAAAAATTGAGCACTCATTTAGCAATGTCTCTTAGTGGTTTTGAACCATTTCCTTCTTGGTGTTATCTGGTATTGGCAAATTTGCCAGGAAGGCAAGATTACAGTGGCTATGCTTCTCTTTTCGATCTTTCTAGGGCCTTATTTGTAACCCTCTGTCAACAGAGTGAAGAAAAAGATAGTGTTTCATTTGGAGGAGCCCGCAACTCCAGGCATGCACCTTAATTACTGTCAAAGACAGTAAGCATTGTTTAGATTTTCTTGAACACACTTTCCCAGGCACACACTCCTTCCCAGCTGCTGTGGCATACACAAGCTGTCTTTAGTCTCTCAGGACCCAAGGCAGAGCCCAAAAATTCTGTTATGAGCACAAATGCCTGAAAGTGGGCATTTGTTTGTTTTCTGCTTTAAGACACAGCTTTCATAAGTCCCTGCCATTAAGAATCAATAAGTAAATAAATAAATATCCAAAAGAACACAACAGCCTGAAAGCTGAGTATCTTACTTCCAACTAAAGCAAACTAAAGTCTTGGCTGATATGGCGATAGCAGTGTTTCCTTTCTGGTCAGCAAAATAGAATTTTTTTCTTAGGAATAACAAACTGATTCCTAAAAGCTATCACCCAGGACAACAGAGAAGGACAAAGAAGCTTATAATTTCAGGTAAGCATGTCATTATTTCAGGGAGCCAAGCTACTTTAAAAAAAAAAAAATCATACTAGTGAAATGCACCTAGCACATTACTTCCTTCCATAACTTTTTCTTCCTGAGACTTTTTTTTAACAGACCGAGAATGGCTTCTTGAACCCATATATTTATCCCTCTCTTACCCCAGTATCTAGAATAAAGAGATGCATGACTAGTCATAAAACTTATATTGATCTGTAAGTTGGCAATGAGCAAGTTCCAGACATCACTAAATGCCAAGAGTTGGTATCTTCCCCCTCATAACTCATGCACATTAGTTCTACTTTAGCGTTTTATAATCCAGTACCCAGTACAGTTTTTGGCATGCAAGTAACTGATTAATACCAGGAAACAGAATGTATATACATGTTTATTATCTTCAAGACACTATTCCAAAAGCTTAGCAAATATTAATCACTTAATCCACATTAAAACCCACTTTATAGATTAGGAAACAAGGACATGAAGTAATTGGTGCTTAAGTTCCCAAGTTGGGATTTAAATGTAGGAATTTCAAAAAGCACTGTCTGGAGCACCATATTGCACCTCCTCCCTCTGCCTGTCTCCCCAGTGCTGGATCTTATTTGTGTCACATAGCTGATGTTCCTTCTGTTCTAGTCATTCTATGTGTGGCTCGTGGATAACCAGTGGGGCTCAGAGAAGCTTCTATTATCTAAACAGCGTCGTCATAAATGACCCTATGACTGAAACTCTTGATGAGTTTATGTAAGGGACATGACACCATGATTTTCACATGGTCAGAGTGAAGAAATCAAGGTTGTAAATGGTTTTGTGTGGGTGTGTGTGTGTGTGTGTGTGTGTGTGTGTGTGTGTGTGTGTGTGCTTCCCAAAATGATAGACCATTAAGGAAAGGAGAGGATTGATGGCAAGGACTGCAGCCAGAAAGGAAGAATATTTTTAAGAGAAGAAAACATGTTTAAAGTTTACAGAGAGGTAACCTATGGATTATGAGAGATGAATAGATGATAGCAGGAGGTAGAAAATAAGGCAGAGGTGAGAGAAGAGAGACAGAGAAAGCATGGTGGTGGGGCATCAAGGATGCAATGCAATTATGGTCTTGATTAGAGATAAGGGTCTGGGAGGCAGAGCAGAAACTTTGAAGCATCGTCTCTTTTCAGATGGCGTGAACATGGGTGATCTTTCTGGTTTGCTCCACAGACTGGAAGTTTCAGGTAACAGGGGACAGAAAATTTAAACAATCTTTGAGGAGTTCCACTGACCTAAAACATACCTGCTTAGAGGTATGTTGGGGATATAAAGAATAACATGGAGTGCCAATGGCAACTTGCCAATATTCACAGATAACAAGGGAGAAGTCTGGGCTATAGAAACAGCCAATGCTTCCCTCACCCAATTGTCAGGTTAAGGGAAAATAGGTGTGCAGAAAGTATGTGTGTAAAGATTCCACAGCATACATTAAATACTCTCCAGGTAGTGAGTACAGGTGTCAAGAACATAGCAACGAACCCAATGAAGGTATTGAAGTGGTAATTCAATTTCAGATTCATCATGAGAAGTTGGAGCTCAGATTGACAGCCCAGGTCGCCATCCCAGTAGTCTGCCTCCATCCCAGAGTCCACCTGCAATGCAAGAATGGCCACTTCTGCTAAGGAAAAATAGAAGAAAGTGAAAGAAACAAATGTTTGCCCCAATAGTGAAGGCAGAACTGGCTAAGGTCACCTGCTTCATCAAGGGACAAAGGGACAAAGGAGGTTTAACCTGCAGGATGGCCCGTGGGGGTAAATGATGAAGGAGTGCTGTGGGGCTCAGCTCCTGGACAGTAACCTTAGTTCCAGTGTCAGTTCTGCCTCCAGAGGCAAAGAAAGTGGTTACTGGTCCACCTCCAAGCCTGCTAGGAACTTCATTCAACCTAGTGATAGCTGAAGACTTTAGCAGCAGCCAGTGAAATATAAAACTAGATTGGACTACAAAAATTCTTTTCCTTAGCTAGGAGAGAGGGGCCGGAAAACATAAGAGGAGCTATGGATTCGCTAGCTCTTAGAAATCAAATTTTCCTTTCATTGTTCTTTCTTTTGTTTCTCTTCTTATTCTTTCTCTTGGTTTTCTTTTCCTTTTATTTTTGTCTTGTAGTACTAAGTAATGGGTTTTCTCTGCCCTAATAAAAAATTCTGTTAAGTCATCATGGCCACACGCCAATATGACACGAGCCACAGGAGCCCATGTGCAATCACCTTCCTCTTCCCCTGGTCTGATCACAACTTCCCACTTCCTGTTCACAATATCCTATTTCCTTGTTCCTACTATCCTACCCAATCACTATCTGCCACGTCATATAGACTGCCCCCAAAACCCCACTTCCATCCTGGCCCTATATACCACTTGTTATTCCTTCTAGGCCCTCAGAAGCTCCACATCTCCTTTTCTGTGGTCTTCTCCATTCCTGCAATAAAGGCATTTTTACCTTTTTATTTTTCTTTCTCTCTCTATGCACCTTTTAAGCCTGACACTAAAGGCTGAATTCAGGGCCTTAACACTGAACTACATCCCCAGATCTTTTTTTGCTTATTTGCTTAAACTTCCCACATTGCTAAACTGGCCAGCTCGGCTTGGTTCTCTTGCCTCAGCTTCCCAGAGTGCTAGGATTTTGGGTGTGTAGTTCTCCCTGAGAGACTCACGGGAACTTTCACAAGCCATTTCTGGTTTTGCTGCTATTCTTGTAATTTATATTTTTTGGTGGAGGGCTGGCTCAGGCCACCCTGAGGGTGGGGCTGACGTGGCATGTAGTACCAGGGTTTGAACCATGGTCCCCTGCCCATGCCTAAGTTTGCCTAAGCAGAAACTTTAGACCACTGAGTAACCTCACTGGCCCTTCATTGCTGTTCTTTTATTTCCTTTTGTGGTCAACAAAGCAATATTCTGGATCCATAATACCTTTTAAATTAGAGGTTTACACTTATATTCCTCAGCCTCTGAAGATCCCAAGTAAAAGTAATATAAAATTCTTCAAATTGAGATAAAAATTATTCTTATATTTTATATTTACTGTTCATATTTTTAACTTATACTTACATTCCTACACCACTTAAATGAAGTGACCTTTTTTCTTCTATGCTATTATGATCTTCACTCAATCTATGCTTTTTACCCAGTATTTATTTTGTAAATCATGCTGGCTCCAGACCCTGTTTGACCTTTTAGATGCTTTGTCTTTGATTCAAATGCAAATCTCCCACCTGACTGGGCCTCTTTCTTCCCCACCTGCTACACAAGGCCTTGTGGCACTTCACCTCTTCTGCTCCTTCTGCTCCTCCCCAGCCTGTCCTAGCTCACGGGGTTCTCCTTTGCCTAGACTCTTCATGTGCCCACTGCCTTTTGGTCTCCCTGAGATTTAGCATTAATTGTTATGTGCATGTACCTTACTTTCTCTGAGAAATTACAACTCTGTAGGAGAGTCCTTGGCAACACAGTATTAAATGAAATAAACCAAGCACAAAGACAAATACCTGATGCTTTCACTCATACTTGAGTAGCAAGAAGTCAATTTTATTGAAGTATAGTGTAAAATAATTTTCACTAGAATGTAACAGAGGGATAAGAGTAACAATCAGAAATGGGTACTGAAATATGATTAAGAGAGATATATTCTAGGGTTCCACAGCACAGGAAGGTGACTGTAGTTTAAACAATTTATTATGTTACACATTGTATAATGATCATATTATCACACTATACCCATAACTAAAAATGATGATAAGCCGGGCGTGGTGGTGCACGCCTGTAATCCCAGCACTCGGGAGGCTGAGGCAGGAGGATTGTTGTGAGTTCGAGACCAGCCTGAGCTACAAAGTGAGTTTAAGGCCAGCCTGAACTACATAGGAAGACCCTGTCTCAAAAAAAAAAAAAGACAAAAAAAAAAAAAAAAAAATGATGATAAAATAATTTTGAATTATGAAAAATTCCCAGCAGAAGAATCTACTTCTAAAAAAGTCCTCTTAAACTCAAAACGTTTAGTGCATCATGTGCATGTTTAGTATGCAATAATCATTTAATATTAAAGACTACTTAGACTGTATCCACCTTTTAGACAATTTAAACAAATGGTTTCTATATATTGATTGATTGATTAACAGATTGGCTGACTCAATAAAATTATTTCTTACTTTTGTTAAAAAAAATTGGGGTTCACTCAGTACGAAAGGCCTTCAGGAGTGAATGAGGTAGATCATCACTGTCAACTTGTTCAAACACAGGAGACAAGTTGCCTTTAGCTAAAATTACAGTATAGCGTATACCTTTTTATGGCACAGGTGCAGATTCCGAGGTTAAATTTCCTCATCCACCTATAACATACATGATGAAACAAATATAGAAACAAATAACAGGGAAGTAAGTTATAGATGATCCTTTAGAAGTCAATTTCATCTGCGCATCTAACCATAAAAGCAGCATCTGCTCTGCTAAATACAGGTGTTTTATATCCTTGTCATTAATTGGAGGGGACGTTATGTCATCATACATCAATAGTTAAGGTTGGTTAAAGTGCCACTTATCTCAGGTGCTGTGATTAATCAGGTTCTTTTCAGCTTGGTGACTCTAGAGGCTTGCCTGGAAACTGTTCTATGCAAATAGGTTTTCCTTGTTGGTTTAGGGGTCTTTTTTATTATCATTTTGAAGGGAAACCTTGGGACCCAGACATAAGTGGCCATTAGGAGCTGTTCTGATGCTTTGAAGAAGAGAAATGTTTTCCTCCTCACCTTCATTTCTCCCACTTCTCATCCTTCTACCAAACAGCCACGTGGAGAGGAAGGTGCATCAGTCCAAGATGACATCTTCTCATAGTTTAACCCATTAGCAGATTACAACAAAGTAGTTAGCGTACATCTGATGCTGAGACAAAGCCAGAGAATAGCAGAATCCTGTGGAAGACAGCATCTTCTCTTCCAATCTCATGTTCAGGTCTTGAAAAATCACTCCTTGACCAACCTTAAACCAGATAGGTATTCCAAATGTAGTGTTTGCTTTGACTGAAAGTGTATGTCCTTTGTCTCATTCCTGAAGTCCACCGGAAGCAACATATGCTTCCAGAGGCAATAATGACAGTCTTAAAATACTGGGCTTTATACTTCCATCATCTTAACCCTAAAAGTAAAAGTAGAATGTTCAAGTAGCAGGTTGCCAGCTTGGATAAGAAGCCATACGATCCTTATTAGCTTCTTACTCAGGTAGTCTGCTCTTAAAATAATACACCCTTCCTGTATTCCAAGGTGAGAGATAAGGGTGTGGAGTAATAAAGCATCTTCTATGGAGGAAACAGCAGGTTTAAAATGCCCCAATAGGAGAAAGCAAGGAGAATCCAAAAATGGAAAGGTCACCATGGTTGGCAGAATAATAAGATGCTGCCAGGTGTAGAAACCCTGTGCAATTTCTGGGTGTAAATAAAGTGAGATTTAACCCCAAGATTAGGCTATAGGACACATTTACATTTAGAAAGAAAGGCTCACTCAATAGCCTTGGCTTCATAACATAACCTTTTAAATCTCAGTCTGAGATCTAGACAAAGAGGCCAATGATTCAAAGTATGAGATACTCTGTTCCTGGCTTTATGATGGAGGGAACCACAAGTCAAGGAATGTGGGTAACTACATGAAGCTGGGGGACACAATTTGGTAGGTGGAGAAGAAACTGAGGCTTTCAATACAACTTCAAGAAATGGAATTTTGCCAACAGCAGGAAAAATTCAGTGTGTTGATTTCCTAGGTCTGCAATATATCAATTGTAACAGAGCTTGAGTGGCTTAACTACCAGAAATTCTTTATCTCATAATTTTGGAAGCTAGAAGTCCAAGATCACGATGTTCACAGGGCCTGTTCCAGGCCTCTATCCTTGGCCTCTATCCTCTATCCATTGTCTTCTGTTTGTGTCTCTTCTCATTGTCCCTCTGACCATGTTTCCTTATATCATAATTTCTCCTGTTAAGAAGGTCACCAGGGGCTGGGGAGATGGCTCAGTAGAATAAGCGCCTGCCTGGCAAGCGCAAAGGTCTGAGTTCAATCCCTAGATCTGCAAAACAAAAAGGTCATCAGTTTATTATATTAGGATCCACTTTAAAACTTCTTTTCAATTGGACTACCTCCATAAAGAGACTCTCTAAAGGAGGTCATGTTCAGAAAAACTGAGGATTAAATCTTCAACCTGTGAATTTAAGGAAGGAGGTTGACTTTGACTCAGAAGAATTTGAAAGATTTTTAAGGACTTTTGCCTCATAGCCTACAGATGAGAACCTACTATACCCAGCTGAGCCTTGCACTATCCTGAGCAGAAAAACCATTGTGTCCAACCTGGATTTCTGATTTTCAGAACTGAGAGCTAATGAGCACGTGAGGTAATTTGTTGAGCATTAATATAACACTAATAGTGCCAGAGGCTGGTGACAGCCAAGGAAGTAGTCATGGTGTGGGGGATGTAGCCATGCAGGATTGTAAAGAGAGTGACAAAAACTTGCCCTGTGTCCTGAGAACAACTAGAAGCTGCTGATGGAATGAATGACACAGTCAGACTTGTTCTTCCTTTGCTCTTTCTTCTTTATTCTTTGCCCTTTTCCTCTCCTTCCAAATGAAAGTTGAAAGAAACAGGTGGCTGCAGAGAAAGATGAGCAGTTCCTTTCCCACCTTAATCCTCATATTCTATTTAAATAAAAGAAGGGGAAAAGGAGGAGGAGGAGGAAGAGGATACAATGAATATGAATTTTATGTTTTGAGAAGTCCAATTACTACTGCAAGGTCTTAGGTCAATTTGCAGATTTAATTCCTATAAGAAGTCCCTTTTTAGCACTATTTTATTGATAATGAATTGATTTTTTGCTTTTATTATTTTAAAATAGAGTCTCACTATATAGCCATCTCATCAGACTTTATTGATGATGAATTGAGATGTCTAATATTCAGTATCATTTCCAAGGTTATTAGCTTGAAAGCCTACAACTGAGATTTGAATTCAAGCCTTGTCAGCTTCAAGGTTTATTTTTTAGATTCATTGTACCAGCTGTGCATAACAGTACACACCTATAACCCTAATACTCAGGAGGCTGAGACAGGAAGATTGCCAGGAGCTTGAGGCCAGTCTGGACTGTGTAATGAGTTCAAGGCCACCCTGTCTACTCAGCAAGACTATTATGAAATGTGAAAAAATTCTCAAAATAGAAGAGGAAATAAGGTGGAGAAAAGGAGAAAGAAAGAAATACAATATAGTGCTACTACTAGTTTCTCTTAGTTGATGAATAGAAAGGTTTGCACTTATATTGTTTGGAGAATTTTTATGTCCCCAACTTTTACTCTGACTAACTACTTTGAAGATAATAATATACAATATATTAATTATTGTTATTCTTCTATTTCTTTGTTATGAAATTTTTTCATAAAATAACAAATAATGAAATATAAGGTAATAAATTCCTTCATTCATTACACTAATTCTTTGCAAGCTGTTTGCCAGTGCTGTTGCAATATAACCTGATACATCTTGTCAATGTCTTAGAAGAGTCCTATGAAGTAAGAAGATCAGGTTGAGGACAAAGGACAGGAACACCTTTACAGGGAGATCAGGTAGATGAACCCAGCTGAAGATGGGCACCGGAGCTTACAGGTAGGCCCACACACCTGTATCTAGCATAGCCTCTTTCTTTCTCCTCCCTTTTCTAGACCTGAATAAATGGGCCTCTGGACTGTTGACTGGAGTAGAGGAGATGATAACAATTTCTCTCTTCCATTTCAAGATAAGATAAAGAATCTTCGAAACATTCTTTAAGAATGTCAGGCTCTGAGTCACCCTCAGCAGCACTAGGGGAACTACATTTTTTTAGAACTGAGGAAGGCAGGATGCAGAGCCAGAAACAAATTCTGGGACACTCGTGATAGTTTGAAAGTGTCTTCATCATCCATCAGCCTGTCTGTGACCACACTCTGGTAAAAGTGTGAGGTAAACTAATCAAATGCCCTTAAGACAAAAATTAATATTCTATGTACTATTATTCTCTTGGAGAATTCCAAGCAGAAAGGGCATTTTCCCAAGACAATTATTACATTTTATATTCCTTATCTTCTTTTAAAAAGAAGGATGTACTACTGTTCCAGTACTCATTTACATCCCTTTGATAAATTACTGTAAGTAGATTCGGGAGATAAAATAACCAGTCTATTAATTACAGTGATTATTATTTAATGGAAAACGGGATTCTCAGCACAATGTGGAGTAAGAAGAAAGCTTAGAAATGCATTATATAGATGTGCTATTTTATCTTAAAGAGTAAGATAAGTGTCCAGCCCATGCTGCAAAATAGAGAATACGTTCATTAAGTCTGCACAAGATTTATATGTATAATTGGCCATAATATTTTAACACTATTTGCTTGATTTGGCAGTACATGAAGAACAAGGAAAAACAGTAACTTCAATTAACCTAAGAAAATCCATCAATGAACATATACAAGGACAAGGCTGTCCAGGAAAATGAGAAGCACAGGGTTGAACCTCAGCTTAACATGCTTTTATTTAAACAATGTATTGTTCTCATTTAAACTTGTTAGCAATTTATTGATGGAAAACAGAAGTTGGAAGGACAACTTTCCCATACGAGTTATCTTTTAATATAATTAACCCCAAAATAATCAGAAGTTTAATTTTAGGATGAATTTTGAGTCTTTCTAAAAGAGAACTTAGTTTCATGGTACATTCTTGATTCCACCACCACCAGACAACTCATCTCGCTTCCCTTGACCACAAAACTGAGAAAAGTATTTATAGTTGTCATCTTGGAGTTATATAGATTAAAACATGGTTATGCAAACCCTAGAAAAATGTAGCTAGTTGCCCAATCCTTGTATGGCCCTCACAAAACTATAATTTATTTATTTTTTATTAATTTTATTGAGAAACAAATAGCAATGAGACAGTTTGACAATAGATTATTAGGACAGTTTCAATAATTAATAAATTGTATATTGTTGTCTTAGTGGTTATTCATAGTACAAGATGCAGACAGGATATCCTGTCCAAACACTATTAGTACAAATCTTTCTTCTCATTGAATTAAGAGAAAGTAGCTATGTATCTCTCCTAACTATTTTATATATACAGATAAAAATTGGTCCTTCATTTGTATATCCTTTTTTGGTTTAGTTTTGTCAAAGATGGGTATTTCCTTGCCATTTAAATATTGTAGGTGAGTGAATTCAGCAAAATAATCCAATATAGTCCAGTAGTCTATAATAGCAGTGGATTATCCAAAGGACTAGCAATATCAGAAGTTGTTGACTTGAGCCTTTTACAGCTCAGCATATTAATATGGCCTTACATTTACACCTCGACAAACCCGTAATTTAAAAAAAGTGAAGAAAAGTCATAATAATAATATTTGCGGTTGTTAAAAAAATATTTTGTGATACGTGAACATTTTGTGAAGTTCAAAGTTCAGTGTCCATAAATAAAGTTTTATTGGAAAACAGCTACACTCATTTACTTCTGTATTGTTCACAGCTATCCTGGTGCTACTGCAGCAGAGTTGAGAACATGGGATGCATATGGCTACCAAGTATTAAAAACAATTTGCTATTGTACTTTTTACAGAGAAGGTTTGCTGATCCCTCAATATAAGAAGCAACATACGGATTCTCAAAGGTTACTACACATTAGCATCACTGGGGGGGGGGCTTAAAATACCATTTGACCATTGGTCATACATCAGGCCAATTATATAGGAATCCCTGGAGTTCCACAGTAGGCCTCAATAATTTGAAAGCTTCCCAAAGGATTCCAACATGCAGACAGATTTGAGAATAAGTAAACTTCTTATATAAGGTACATAACAACAAATAACAAGATCTGAATCGTTCTTAGCTGAAGCACAAAAAAAAAAAAAAAACCTCTTTTTTTAGATCCTTCTTGTATTTCAAAAAAAAAAAGTTATTAAATATCCACTGGTTATAAAATATTTCCTTTTAGTTTCTGTTTCTACCCACTTTTCTGTTCTCATGTGCATGTAAGAATTAAGACAGGAAAAAAAAGTATTCATGAGTCTCTAATCACACATTCAGTAGTTATTTGTATTTAATCATTATACAAATTTTCAGTATGTGTAATCAAATTCTGTGGAATACTGATGGTAAGTAACAGCTGTACGGATTTGCTTTCAAAGTCTCAGAGAAGGCACCAATGTTCTTGTAAATAACTCTGTGCTCAGATAGAAACCTTATATATCTTCTGGGTTCTTATAAGTAGTCTTCACATTGGTTTAGTAGTAACCTTAAAATAGCAATTCCGTGGCATTTTCAAAGGGTGGTAGATAGAAACAGCATCTGAATCTACCTGTAATCTAACAACCAAAATAATTGATTGGGTGGATCTACATGCCCTATAAGGAAATAAAAAAAGACATAGACACCAAAAGGCCTATGACAATTAATAAGAAAAAGTGCACATTAAATATAATAGAATCCATTCTACTTGACTAGATTCACTTCTTTGGTACAAGCAAGCAACATACTCAAATCTCATGCCCAAAATACAGATATGGACAGAGATAGGATACGACTAGGACAAAGAAGTTCATTGGGAATTCTACACCAAATTCACTTGACAAGTGACTTTGTGCCAAATGCCTCCCTCTTGGAGCCTAAAATATCTTCAACTTCAAAATAGCAATAATAATTTCTACATAATAGAGCTGATATAACTATTTTCAAAACACATCAAACCACTAATTATCCTTAATTTTCCTTTAATTTGTAGACTGAAAGATGGTCTCATAGCCTAAGTCATGGGGTTGGCCTTCATAACACAAACTTAACTATCACTGTTTAAGATTCTCTGTTGAGCACCTGACCTCCTTAATGGCTAAAATATGAACCATTTTGAAGGAAAGGATCATATTATACAGACTCCCCACAATATAATCCTTTCCAACAAAGATGTATAAAGTGAATTGGGGAAGATAGATAGATAGATAGATAGATAGATAGATAGATAGATAGATAGATAGATAGATAGATAGATGATAGATAGATAGATAGATAGATAGATAGATAGATGATAGATAGACAGATAAATAGATCTACAGCTATTTATCTATCTATCTAAGTCCTTTGAATTCCTCTTAAATCTTCTGAGCAATCAATGCAACAGTTTCTATTTACAAATTCCCAATATATAGCCCAAGTTCAAGTATATCTTTGGCAGCCTTCAATGCTGGAGATGGTTATTAGAGATTAAAAATGTGTACCAAAGGTGGCACATTTTCTTTCTCCAGAAGTCAGTCTTGTTTCGTTCACATAAAAACTTCCTGTGCTATATAGCTTCCTGTATATTTACATTGATTTTTGAGTTCTCTCTAGGAGTCTCATGACCCAATTTTTAATCATGTAAATTTCTACATGACCCAGCCAGGAGTAGCTACATTATTCAAGAGTTCATAATGCTTTCATCCTTCTTTTTCCATCAACTTAAAGATTTGCTAAAATGGCCACTAGGCTAAATGACACACATTTTAAACTCTGATTCACCACCCCTATTGTGAGTAAATCCTCTCTTTCCATAAGTAACTTTCCTCTGAACTCTTCTTTGTTAATTCTGTAGGGTTCAAAAGGTACAAAATATTTTTCATGCTTTCTGTGCAGGAATTATCATCATTCAAAATGATTTTCTCTATTAAATAGGTCAAATAAAGTTCATGAACAATAAGGATGTTGGATGATTTGATATTTTAAAAATATTTTCATTTTCTATTATAAATCCATCTTATTAAACCTAAAATCCAATTCTTGCTTGAATTTTGTCAACTTTTAGTGCTGGATAAAACAAAGGCAAGTAAACAAATAAAATGGAATAATATGAGATGCTATAATGACAAGCCACCAGTGACAGAAATAACCTAGGTTTGCCCTCTTTATTCCTCATATTCATCTCAGCCACAAGACATTTTATACTTCCATATATTACACTCATATTCTCTTATTTCTAAGACAATATTCTATTTCTTATGGAATTACTTACAAAGGCCAACATTATGCATGCATATATATATATATATATATATATATATATATATATATATATAAATTAATACTACATCTTTATCTGCCTTATTCACCAGAACTGGTATCACTCAACTCTGACTGGTCCCCAAAATCAAAATGATCATGAAAAATAAATATTTTTAAACCATTCAGGACATTGATTTGGCCATGACAGCACAACCAAAGACATTCATGTAAACCCAGAACTATTTCAAAATGTGACAAAGATGATGAGATGGAGTTTTTTGATGTGAGAGGCAGTATTTTGAGAGGGAGAATCAATGAGACTGTTTTTGCTATAGCATTATTTTTTTAAATATTTACCATATATCCAAGCACTTACCATATATTTATCATACTATCCAACAGGCTGTCACCTCTTGTTTTGTAAATTTCATTGCTCAGTCAGTGTTAGTCAACTAATTTCTGTAGCAACAGAACTCATGAATCTTAAATCTTGTCAATACAAACCAAATAGAAAGGGTTGACAAATGTCTACATAAGTAATCCAGTTGCATATTATTTTTATCTATAGCTGCACAGAAAATTATTCCAAATACTTGTCAGGGTGGATATAGGTCAGGAAACATCTACATTTAAATTCTCAAATAATTTTAGAGTCTCAGTATTTCCTGTATTAAGAAGAGAAAGCTCAAAGGTGGATGGGAGGTTAAATGAGGTAATATATGAAAAGCTCTTATAACATCTGTCACATGACAAGAACTCTAAATATATTTGTGACTATTAACCAAGTAACAAGACAAAGAAAATAACCAACTCCTTGACCAGCCAAAGAGTAAATGAAAAACACTAATGCTAAAGTTAAGAAAGTATAACACAATAGCTATGATTAATTTTAAAAGTATGAGAACTATGTTATTCTATTTCACCAAATTGGAAATCCTAATGAAATTGATTTTTTTTCTAGAAAATACAAATTACATACTTACTCAAGATCAATAAGAAAACCTAAATAAACAAAAAAATGCATAAATTGGAAACAATTGGTAAGATTCCTGCAAAAGGCTCATAGCATTTGCTTGGCATATTCTACACACCTTCAAATACAGAAAATCCGTGTATCATTTAAATTTTGGAGGCAGGAAAAAAATGGAAGCAAAACAACTTATGTTCTAATACTAGCCAATCTTTAACAAAACTTGCTAAGATACAAACCTATTATAATAAATCCTATCTATACCTATCAGATACACAAATGCTAAGTAAAATAGCAGTCAATTAAATTCAGATGTATAATAAAGACAATGCATCATGACCAAGTCAGGGTTTTTTCAGGAAAGTAATGATAATCCAGTTTGGAACACGGATAAATATAGGTTAGTATATAAACAGAATGAAGGAGATAACCCATATAACCATGTTGATTGAAGGTGGACATGGAAAATAGGATATATATTGTACCAATTCCCTCACAATATATTAACAAAAAATTGAGGAATAGAAAATGATAAAACCCACTTTCAATTCCTGATTTAAAAGATGATTAACAAAATATATTAGTTTCCATAACATTATTTTATAAGTTTCTCTCCCTAATCAATTCTTCCAATAAAATCAGGAGCAATCCAAGGATATTGATTATTGTAGTTTTTATTAAAGATCATTTTACAATTCTAGTTAATATAATTCTGCCTACCTAAAAACAAAATATTGTCAAAAGAGGGAAAAGAGCACCAGGAACTGTAGATGCTATGGTTGCTTACCTATGAAAGACACTGGAAAAGGAAGATTTATCTGAGGAAGTATTAGAATTGACATCCTGGCTAGCACTCAGCTGCTACTCATACAATTCATACAAATTGTCTACACCCAGTTCCCGAGCTGATAGTTTGGCTGTCATATTGTACTTCTAGGTAACTATTTTGAATTGTGAACTCCGTAAAACATACTCAAAAGACTAGAAATAAAGTAATAGTCACATCATCAGCTTTTCTACCTAACAATCATGACCAGTGAGATCTGCCCAAGCCCAGACCCTGGGACTGTGTGGGAAAGCTTCTGTGATCTCCTGCACCCTCTGGACCTCTCTGAACCAAGCCTAGGCCCACCGCGGGAGTGAGACCTTTTGCGGCACTCTTGGGACCCGCCAACCCGTCTAAGCTGCCCTGTGAGTGAAAACTTCTGCTGCGCTCTCGGTACCTCTCCATACCCACCTAAGCCCAAGCCTGGTGTGTGTGGGAAAGCTTCTGTGCTATTCTGCCCCCCCCCCAGACCTCTTTAGACCCAGCCCAGGCCTAGCATACAGACGTGGGATGAAAATCTACAGCTAAAGTACCTGTTGTGAGACTAGGGGCCAAAAACAAGCAGTTAATCCAGGAGCAGAACATCTTGCTAGAGGGGTACAACTGGTTCACCTCCACCATAGGCTGTAGCAAAAAGGAGCTAAGCACAGTAGCCAGACACAAGCCAGGCACAACTGGACAAGCTTGAATTTAGTATATCTGCACCTTAATTTTAGTAGGTGCTAAGGTTATAACTGCATTAAAGCTCTACACCAAAAGTCAGTAAACAGTGCTATACAAAATGTCAAAGAGAAGGAGAAAAATGTAATCTCAGGTCCAGAGCCCACCCAAAACAAGTGCAGAGGACACTAGCACAGATGAAATGTCTGAATTAATAGCTTCTGAAATAATGAAACAACAGCTTAAAGGTATAGAGGACCTCAGATCAGAATTAATCTCTGAAATGAAAAAAGAAAACTCTGAATTAAGAGCATCTAAAGTAAAGAATCAAATGCAGAAACATATAGAGGAAATCAGAACAGAAATAATCTCTGAAGTAAAAGAATTAATAACTGCTTTTCAAGAAGGCACTGATTAAAAAAATACAGAGAAAAGAGATGGATTCCTTGAATGAGCAATACAGGAAAGAAATAGATTGCATGAAACAGAATCAAAGAAATAGAGGCACTTCAAGTTTCAATCACAAGCTTGCAAAGCCATTTGAGTAAAAGTGAAGATAGAATTTCAAATCTTAAAGATGTTGTCACAGCTAGTGAAAAGGCAAGAAAAGATCTCTTAAAAACAACTAGGATGCAGGAAAAAGTAATTCGTCACCTGCAAGACAATGCAAAGATGTAAAATAACGTGAGACCAATAGGCAACAATGAAAAAGAATCAATACAATGATATAAAAAGAATATGGGCAGAAGTAATAGCAGAAAACTTCCCAAATATGAAGAAACAATTTGACTTTCAGATAACCAAAGCATACAGAACTCCAAATAACTTCAACCCAACTAAAAATACACCAAGACATATGTCAAGATCCCAGAAATCCAGCACAAGAACAATATACTGAAAGTTGCTATAGAAAAGAATCAGATCACATTTAAAGGAAAACCCATCAGGATAATGGCCGACTTCTCCTCACAAACCATGAAGGCAAGAAGAGCATAGAGCAGAATACTTCAAGTCCTGTAGGAAAACAAATTCCAGCCCACGCTACTATACCCTGAAAAACTCTCTTTCAAGTTTAATGGAGAAGTGAAATAGTTTCATGACAAGAACAACTAAAGAATTTCATGATGACAAAGCTAACAATCATAGCCAGTAAAAAGTCCTCTTTATAGTAGTAACTAGACAGAAAATATGTAGGAACACAGTGGGCAAAAAATAAACAGGGTCTTTTTTTTATTAAGGTTTGTGTTCAAGGAGCTGGGTATTTGAACACAGAGAAGTGTTCCTGTTAAGAATACATAATACCCAGATTTTCTGTAATTTAATCTATAAATGTTGCTCAACACTTCTGAAAGTCCAGTGGAATTTCTTTTTTGGTGCTTAATTAAATTCTGGTTGATAAACATTAAAAATGTTTTAAAATAAAAGAGTGATGGGTTGGGATTTCCTTAGCAGATAAACAAATGTGTTATAAAGCCATAAAACCTAAGTGACCCGATATTGGCACCAACATAGACACATCAAAGAAATCAATTAGAAAATCCAAAAGCATCCTATGTATATATAAGAATTTAGGGACTGGTAAAGGTGACATATCCAACCTTGGGGAAGATTAAATGGTTCTATTAACAGCTGAAAAAAATATGACTAGTTAGTTTTTTAGTCTGAAGGGCTTTCTAAACAGAACATTATATGATTGATTGATTGATTGATTTTGTATTTTAGGGAAGGGCTGACAGAGTGTTCAGAGTCTCACTTCTAGATCAGACTCATAGTTATCCACCTATTTACAGCCTCCCAAGTGTTGGGATTATCCATGCGTGCGCCCACGCCAAGTCTCGATGGCCATCTCAGCTTGCCCTGGCATGGGGCCAACATGGCAGGTCTGGGGATGGAAGTCCTGGTCCCTGCTCCTGCTGGCACAGAATGCTACATGATAAAATCATAAGAAGAAGGATACTTCTGACCTCCAAAAAATTCTACTGATGAAAATTAGAAGAACAACAATACACTAGGAAATAAAACTTTTTTAAAGTAGGAGAGCTCCACTATTTTCTGATCATCATTTCATCCCTAAATTCTGCCACAAAATAAGCAGTCAAATAAATGAGTGCACAAGCAGGTCTTCTAAGGAAGAAAGAAAAAAATAATAGCCTCTCTATTTTAAAATAAGAAAATATATGAATCAGAAAGAAGAAACATGAAAGGTCAGTAAGAAAGGTCAAATAACATAAATCTCACCAGTCATAAGATAAATACAAATCAAAACAAATGTTCACTACTTTTCACTTAATATCTTTCTTATTACACTGAAAAAGCCAAAATGTAAGGGAAAGAGTTCATCAACTACTAACAAATTTATAAGCCTCACCTGTAAGAATATTTTGTTTAATTTAAAGTTTTTAACTGTTTTGTTTTAGTACTTGAGATCAAGCCAAAAACCTTCACACTAAGCTATATTCCCTGCCTTTTAAAATTTAATTATTTTAATATATATATATATATGTATGTATGTATATATATACATATATATATGTATATATACACATACATATGTGTGTGTGTGTATTTAGTAGAGAAAAATTTATTTCTTGAAATGTTTATTATACACGAAGTGTTCATGGAAAATCACAACCTGGCAAGGAATCTCAATTAGACATAAACTACATCCTGCTCTGAGCTGGTGGCCGCCACAGCCAGCAGCCACATTAAATGGCATCTCTCTTCCCCTTGTAGGTCGCCATCATTTTCTTGGTTTCAGCAATCACTTTCCCTGGATTCAGCCCCGTGGGGCAGGTCTGTGTGCAGTCATGACGGTGTGGCAGCGGTACAGCGAGGATGGGTCCTGCAGCTTGGCAAGGAGCTCTGCTGTGAAGTTGTCCCTGGAGTCCATCACCCAGCAGTACGCCTGCAGGTTCATAGGCCCCACGTGCTGGTCTCCATTCCACCAGTAGCTGGGGCAGCTAGTGCTGCAGCAGGCACAGAGGATGCGCTCATACCGCCCGTCCAGTGTCTCATGGTCATCATGGACTGCAGATTCTGCTGCTTGCCTTCCTGGGACTATCCTTCTTTTTCAAGTAGGGCTCAGTGGATTTGTGCTGGCATAGAAGTTGTTCAAATAGGGAAAGAGAACTTTTAGATGTGTGGCAGGGATAGGTTTTGGAGCCTTTCTCAAGGTTGGTGTCAATCCTGCCCGTGCAGGCCAAGTTGTTGCTTCCATTGATGTTCGTTGCACATGAACCACATATGCCTTCTCTGCATGATCTCCAGAAGGTCAGGCTGGACGCCTCCTCATTCTTGATCTTGATTAAAGCATCCAACACCGTGGGACCACATTAATTCAGATCAACTTCGTAAGTCTGCATATGAGATTTATCTCCAGTCTAGTCTGGGTCCCATCGGTGGATGGCAAATTTCTTGATTCAGGGAGCTCTGACTGCAGCTGTCTGGGCTCTTCGGCATGCCTGCAGGAAGGCTCTGCCCAGAACTGCAGCTAGGAGCGGTGGCTTCAAGGAGACCCCAACCATCGCTGCCATCTTGGCCCCTGACGTCACCCCCAACCCCTAACTTAGAATTCGCTCTATGTCCACTTCCCATCAAATACCCTTATTTTAGGTTTTGAATTTACAGTCTTCATGTCTAAAGTTCTGACAAGGCTAAGATAAAACTGAAGATTTTTTTGACCAACCAATTCCACCCTCACAAATCTTTTTCTAAAGAAATTATTAATCTCACATACAAAGACATAGATATTATTCATAGAGGAAGAAATGTGAAATTAATGTTCAAAAACAGCAGTTTCTTTAATATTAGCATGACTCTTCAGTGGAATAACATTACCAATGATTAAGTAATGAAGTAGCTGTTTAGATATTAAATGTATCTAATAGATTTAGTTCAAAAATCTGTTGCAAAACAGCATGTGAAAAATTATTTTGTATGCAAGAAAAATGTAGAAGATAAACATTAAAATTTGAAGAGTAATTTTATCATGTAACTTTATTTTCTCTTTTAAATTTTATTTTATTTTTTGAAGAGTAAAAATAGATACCAGAAACAAAGAGAAACAAGGTAACATACAGCAATAGATACGTTACAGATTTTCAAAACAAGAACAGAAAATTAACAATGATTGTTATATTACCTATTTTTTATTGTCAAATCTGTTGCTCAGGTTAACAGATATAATTATGCAAGATTAGAACATGTAGTATTGTTTTTTATCCTTTGGCTTTCAGCCTACAAATTTCTTTATGGGTTAAATGCATTTCTTACATATAACATACTGTTGGACTTCATTTCTTAATTCACTCTGCCAATCTACTTCTTTTAATTGGTGAGTTGAGTTCATTCACATTGGTGTTTATAGTTCATATGCATTGGCTTATATTTGTCATGTTATTTTCCTGTTGTTGGGCTCCCTATTTTTCTCCTGTTTTTGTTTGGCCTGTTATCATTCTTGGAATTGTGGTTATTTTTGTTTGCTTGTTTACTTGTTTGTTTGTGGTACCAGGGTCACACTAGGGACATTATGCTTGGCAGGTGGGCACTTCTGCTGCTGAGCTATCCCCACAGCAAATGAAGTAGCTTTTTTTTTTCTGAATTGTGGTCATTTTGATCCCTTTTGAGAATGTCTTTGAGTACTCTGTGTAGGGTAGGTTTGGTTGTCATGAATTTCTTTAGTTGTTCTTTGTCATGGAAGTATTCGCTTCTCCATTAATCATGAATGAGAGTTTTGCAAAATATATTAATCTGGGCTTCAATTTGTTTTCTTGTAGGACTTGAAATACTTTGCTCGATGCTCTTCTTCAATTGATGTTTTGTGATGAGCAATCTGCTGTTATTCTGATGGATTATCCTTTAAATGTGAGATGTTCTTTTGTCTAGAAGCTTTTAGTATGTTGTTCTTGCGCTGAATTTCTAGGATCTTGATTATTGTATGCCTGGGTGTATTTTAATTGGGTTGATTTTTTTGAAGTTCTATATGCCTCATTTATCTGAATGCCAGATTATTTCCCATGTCTGGGAAGTTTTCTGCTGTTGCTTCTATCCATATTCTTTTTATGTCATTTGTATTGGGTCCTTATTTTTCATTGATGCCTGTTAGTCTTAGATTATTCATCTTTGCATTGTATTGCAGCTATTGAACTATTATTTATTGGATCTTTGTTGTCTTAAGAGATTTTTACATTCCATCAGTTGTCTGTTCTCCTCTATTCTTTTAACCAAAGTGTCCTCTTTACTGCAACATTGTTTTCAAGGTCTGAAAGTCAATCTTCATTTTCATTCAAATGGTTTTGCCAACTTTTAATGGAGTTTTAAATTTCCTGTATATCTCTTTGAATCTGCTTCATGCATTCTATTTCTTTCCTATGTTGCTCATTCAAGGTTTCCATCATTTTTTTATTCTCCTCTATTTTTTTAATCAAAGTCTTCTTTAGAAATGCTTAGTAACTATTTCATTTAGTTATCATTTCTTTGTTTATCTGTAGGATTATTTCTGATTTCTGATCTGATTTCCTCTATACTCTTCTATAGTCTTTTGTTTGTTTTGATTTTGCTTCAGTTGCTATTATTTCAGAGATTTCAGAGGTGTGGCTCCAATCTCTTCTATGCTGATATCTTCTGGGTTTGTTCTAGGTGGGCTCAGAGTGTGAGAATGCATTTAGCTCCTTCTTTTTGTCATTTTTTGTTTCAGAGAGAATTCTTTATTTTGAGTTCTGTGATGCTTTTTGTGGAAGTTTGATAGCAGGTAGCTATATCACAACAATCAGAACTTCTCTGTAAAAGTTCTGTTCTTTAGGTTATCTCTCCTGTGTCAGAGATTTTTGTTTTGTGTGTGTCATAAAGTTTTGCCTTCTCTATTGACTGAGAGTGAGATATTGGTTTCCATTTGGCACTATCCTCCATCTTTTAGTATAGGACTTTGGTAAAGTTATTACCCAAACCCTTTCCAATATTATTACCCAAGGCAGAACATGTGATTAAGGCAGATATGGTATCATATTTAGAATAGTACAGTTAGCAATACTAATAACAGCTAGTGAAATTTAGAAATTGTCAAACTTCTGTAACTAATGGGTTTGTACTATAGACTACCGGGAGAAATAGTATAACAATAAAACAAAGCAGATTATAAATTGAGAATTTGTATTTAAATTACTTCCCCTAAGTTTTGTCTGGGCACATTCCCCTCATATACCTAGAGTCTTCCAGACAGACTAGTTCACCACAGTTACCTCCTTCCACTACCATGCTGCATGGATCCTCAGTGTAGGTCTGCACCTCCACCTGGCCCTGCTGGGCCTAGCAGTTCACCTCAGCTCACCGGGTCTAGTTCTACTAAATTCAAATTTGACTGGCTGAGTCTGGTGCAGGTCTGGCCGCTGGGCTCAGCTCATTCTGGCTGCACCCCTCTGAAGTGAACTGGCTGGGCCTCGTTCCTGGGCTCAGTGGCTCCTTCTGGCTGTGACCTGCTGAAGTTGACTGGCTCGGCCTGGCTGCTTGACTCCACAGCTCCTTCCAGCTGCACACTGCTTTATTTTCTTTTGAGTGATCTTTATATGTTCTAATTATTCTCTCTACAACCTGCTACATCTTCAATAAAGATGTTTTTAAATAAGAGTAGTTCAGAGTACACTGGAAAGAACTCTTTATTGGTGCCTTTATTCCTTGAGCTTATGATTTTATCTTGAATGGCCCATTTCACTAGCTCCTTAAAATGCATAAACATTTGTTAGAAGTTAACATTTGATAACTAGTAAATGCCAGTCCCTAAATTACTTTTCTCCACCATCATATTCTACTGCTACCTTCTTCTCATTTTATCTTTTATGCTATTTTTATAACCTGCTATGTGACACTGATAATCTGTTTTGTTTCTTTTAAGATTTCTATGTATTTAGTACAGGGTCTCACCATGTAGATTGGACTCATAGTGATCCTCCTGTTTTCAGCCACCCAAGTGCTGGGATTGCAGGTGCATGCCACCATACCCAGTCTCCTTCACTGTCTCAGTTTGCTCCAGGAGTGGGGCTGGCATGGCAGTTGGGAACCAAACCCCTGGCCCTTGAATCTGCCAAAATAGGTACTTTAATCTGCTGAACTATTTGGCTAGCCCTATAACCTGCTATGTGAAACAGTGTTATTTGTATGTTTGTATATTTGTTTGCTATCCATATTTCTTTACCAGACTGCAAACATGACAGCAACAACTTGGATTTTCTGTGTTCAAAATTGTATCTCACTTTTCCAGTTGGAATCATGGAGGGTGTAATATAGAAGAAAAAAAGAAGGTTCCTGCTTACCAGAAACCCTTAAGAAAAAGTGAAGACATTTCACAGAGTTTAAGGTAAAGTTTCTGAGAAAGAAGTTTGCCCAGAAGACTCTTCACAAGGTGAAGAGAAAGCTCATTTATGAAAAATCCAAACACTATCATAAAAAGTACAGACAGAACTGAAATCTCAACAGCTGGATGGTAAGAAAAGCTGGCAACTTCTATGTCCTTGCAGAGCCCAAACTAGTATTTGTCACCCAGATCAAGGGTATCAATCGTGTGAACCCAAAGGTCCACAAAGTATTGCAGCTTTTTCACTTTCACCAAATATTCAGTGTTACCTTTGTTAAGCTCAAGAAGGCTTCAATTAACATGCTAAGAATTTTGGAGCCATACATTACATGGGGGCACCCAAGCCTGAGGTCAGCTATGGCAAAATCAATAAGAAGCAAATTGCCTTGACAGATAATTCATTGATTGCTTGATCTCTTGGTAAATATGGCATCATCTGCATGGAGCATCTGATTCATGAGACCTATACTGTTGGAAAACATTTCAAAGAGGCAAATAACTTCCTGTGGCCATTCAAGTTATCATCTCCATGAGGTGCAATGATTAAAAAGGCCACCCATTTTATGGAAAGTAGAGATTCTGGAAATAGGGAAGGCCAGGTCAACAGGCTTATTCGAATGATGAACTAAAGTATCTACCATTGTGTTTTTATAATTTGGTCAATTAATAAAGAATCTGCTTCCAAATTGAAAAAAAAAAAAAGCTGTATCTCATTACCCAAGCAAAGACTGGCATACAGTAGGTGCTCAGTGAGTGCATACTGAATAAATGAATAAATTTTATTCATTGTATTTTCTACAATAGGCAACTAAATTCCAGAAGAATTCATTTACTCTGAATGATCTTCACCAGGGACTGTGTTCTCTCCTATCTTTGTCCTCTCTTGCTCCAATTTCTCAGTTAATTGTGAGGCTGCTCAAGCCTCTGAGATGCTCAATTTATGTCTCAACTTGACTGATCTCAGGTAGCCCAGACAGCTGCTAAACAGTATTTCTTGGTGTGTCTGAAGGAGTGTGTCAGGAAGAAATTGGTATTTGATTTGGCAGACTTAGTGAAGATATTGCCTATTACCAATGTTTATAGTCTGAATAGAACAGACAAAGACAGAGAAAGGATGAAATCAGACTCTTTCTTCTTCAGCTGTAATATCCAGCCTCTCTTAGCTTCAGACACTGAAACTCATGCATACTAGGAGTTAATCTCACAATTAGCTTTCCTGGTTATTTCCATAAATGATATATCATAGGACCTCTTGGCCTGTATAACACATAAGGCAATTCTATCTATCTGTCCGTCCGTCTGTCTGTCTGTCTGTCTGTCTACAATTGGTTCTGTTTCTCTGGAAAATGCTGCTAGAACAGTCTCCATGGGATGTACTCTGGCCATCTCAGGGCATAGTCCTCACTTGCTTCTCATGAAAATGCAGTTGCAATGAAGTATCTAAAACTCTCACAGGGATTTGCCAACTCTACCAGTCTACTCATAAGATTAAAAACCTTTTATTGTGTACAAAAAAAAAAAAAATAGTTGTGTAAAAAACTGGCACCCAGGAGCAGAATCCTTGCTTCCTTATGATTTACAAAACTCAAAATACAAAACGTATTCTTGTGGCTTGGCATATAGCCAATCACTATATTGACATATTAATACTGACATGTTAATCCTGATATGTCAACTTTCTTGGATTAAGAAACATTTCAAAGATGAACAGAGCATGCTTTTAGGTGTATCTGTAAGGACCATAAAGGCATACTCCTAGGTGTGATGTCAAGATTTTTCCCATTGTTCTCTGGCACTGTTGCCCTGCTCTGTCTCTCAGTCATTTTGAACCAAGAAGCTCTGCTCTTTCAACCCCTTCCTTCCAGCATAAATTTTCTATTTTGGAACCTACAAACCATGTACTACATCTCTTGAAGCCATAAGCTTACTTGGACCTCTTCTCCTTTAAATTATGACACAATATTTTGTCATGGTGATAAGAAGGCTGAGTAAGTAAGTAGTAGCCTAGGATACACAGGACCTGGATTGAATCCCACATAATTATAAGGCAAATTGACCTTATCACCCCTTAGTGCTCCAAGAATTAAGTTATAAAAAGACACAATGCATTCCGATACAGAATAACCTAATTAATGATAGGTATCTAACCTGCCAACTCCTTAAATATCATCAGCCCTGAGAAAAGTACAAAAAGTTGAAAGCACTCCTGGCTTGGTGGGCTCAAGACCTAATTGCAAAATGTGAGATACTATTATCTGAACCTCTCAGTACTCTCTTGGCACTGGCAGGAAGGTTATTATAGTCTCCAATTTAATCCTCCCTGTTTTTCCCAGATATTTATAACACAGCTGTAAGAAGGTACTCCTGGCAGGAAGCTGGCATACAATTTCTCAGAGTGGGAGCAAATAACTCATTCAAGTAGTGAACAAAAATCCAAGTGGATGAATTTCTTTAAAATTTAGAGCTAGGAAAAAAAACAAAAAAAAATTAAAGATCAGGTCTGGAGAATAACAAATGAGGCTAGAGAATAATTCATGTTCCAAGTCTCTGTATTTTCTTTAGTTTTTCCAAGTAACATAAGCCAAAGTTAACTTCCACTTACAAATGAGGTCTGTGATAACTTCAAGGAAGGCCTATCTGAAGATGCTGCATGTAAGATTTTATCACTAAGCATAGGGTTGACTCGCTAGAATAGAATCAAATTTTAAAAGCTTTTCATACTTCTTCAGTAAAACATCTTCATTTGTAATGGACTATCCCTCACTTTTCTTTTTTTTCTCTCTCTTTTTCTTTTCTTTTACTAGGAGGTAAAATGGAGGAAGGTAGACAGAATGGAATTCTATACTATGTGTTTTCAAAATTTAAAATCACATTATAAGGACAGATTTTAAGAACTTTAGAAAAAACATTGAAGATACTTAAGGGACATCTGAAACAATGTTAGCTGGAGAGAAAGAGGATGACCAGATTGAAGACTTAGCCATGTGTTGGGTTCAGGGGACCCAAATCAACTTTGTTCTATAAGAGAAGCCACAAGCTAGTCTGTACTACTCAGGACATAGCAATTAATGAAATGGCATTAAAGAGAAGGCAGCCCAGAAACACATCAATTTTACATGTCAGCTTCTGGGTGGCTGCTGAATATGCTGGAGAACTCCTAGCAGTCACAGCAACCTCCCCTTGGCTGTGCAGGCAGACAGTGCCATGCCCACTCAGAACCCATCAGTTACCAAGGCACTGAAGCAGGTACCTTCTGATCCTCACACTTATTCTTTGAGAAGAGAAGACCAATGTCAACTTCTTGGAAACATAGAACCTGCTTAAGAACTGGACTAGGACTATCTTCACATATGCCAAATCAGTCAGAAACATGGGCTGGGGTAAAAGTAAACCGTGAGAGAGCTCTTAAATTATATGATCCTTAATCATATATGAAGGCTGTATATCTGTATTTTTAAGGTCACTACCATACCTACAGTAGTATTTTCTGCAATAGGCCATTAAATGCTATTCTGCTGATAGTAGCTAATAATATTTATTGAGTATTTAGAATTTTCTATGCAATTGTACAAGCATATAACATCTATTATCTTATTTTGTTCTGACAGTTACCTGGAAAGACACTTAATAAATATCAGTTGAGGGCTAAGGATGTAGCTCAGTGGCATAGCACCTGCCTGGAAAGCATGAGGTTCAGAGTTTGATTCCCAGTATCAAAAAATAAATAAATAAATAAATAAATAAATAAATAAATAATAATAAGTATCAATTGAATGAATGATCAAACTTGAATCAATGAAACAGCTATTGGAGAGACCACTTTCTTGTTTTATGGCCAAAAATGACATCGTGACCCTCACTTGACTCTTATTGGGATGTGCAGATGCTAAAGAGAAAGGAAATGAATGATCACTCTGACTGCAGCCCAGAACCTGCAATAATGAAAAACAAAACACTTGGAAAATGATGCCATGGCTCTGATAAGGCAAGCTGATTATGTAAACTAAGTGTCTGATAATAAAGCTGAAGAGCAGACAAAGTATTCAAGTCAGGTGGCCCTTATGGTGGACTGGGTAAAGACAAAGAAGGAAGCAAGAAGGTGGTCAGGCATCTGATCTGAATAGCTAATGGAACTTAGCACAGTTTAGGGGAATGAATAAAGATGGTGCTTGTAGAGACAAGAATTTTGATTTCCATTTTGGCTAAGTCCAATTTGAAGAATTTGTTGAGCTTCCCAATGCTAAGGTCCAGTTCAATGTAAAGCATTTAAGTCTCAAATCTTACTGTTGAGATATAGAATGAAAACAATAGTGTCTGTCAGTCTAACTTGGGAGTCATTTGTAGGGAAGAAGTAGTGAAACCATGGAAAGTCTTGTGCCCACCAAGCTACATAGTGTGGAATTTCTCATTGAGGCAGCCATTCTTCAAACCTAAACATTCCAGGTTTGGCCCACCTAGAGAACCACACAGCTGCTTGCAAAGTGGCAGAGCTGCTAACTCTAGCTCTGTTCCTCTGTGCCTCCACCTGGATGATTGCTACCAGGCCTTCACAAGCGTTGTTCTTATTTTATTTTATTTTATTTTATATTTTATTTTGTTTTTTGGTAGCACGAATCAAACTCATGACCTCGCACTTGCCAGGCAGGTACTGTGCCACTCAGCTGTATCCTCAGCACAAGCTTTGTTTTTATCCAGTGGTGCTCCTCCTGGTAGTACCTTGTGTTTTTCATCACATGGAGCTTATGCTCCCATCTCCTTGCAGACTATGGACAGGACTGTGCAGTTCTCTGCTAGAAAAGTACTCTCCCCCTTCACTCCAGCCCCATCCCTGTGCTGGAGTGCTGGAGTTGACAGTGACACTTCAACCACTGCGTGTGCCGCTCTACCCCAGGTTCAGAAAGAACAGCGACTTCTCAGGTCAAGCAGAAATGAAGAGAATTGCTTCCCGTCTGCCTGTGCTCTGTCTCATGCACCCACATTTGCATTCCTTCTCAGCTTGTTTCCACCTTGCCAGTTTTGTTTGCATGTCTGGCATCAGAGGTGGCTCCCAGGGCTTTTTGAAGCTCTCCTCTTTCACCCTAAAGGAAGGTGGGCCTCTCTGACTCTGATGAACTGCCTAATGCCAACTGGTAGGTAATTGGGGTGGGGGGAAGGTAATGACATTGCAGGGCACCCTCAACAGGTGGGGTATCAGCGCACCAGATTTGGCACCCAGTATCACAGCTTCAAACCATTCATAACAGCAAGAATCCTGTATGCTAAGCCCTCCTGTCATCCCCCAAGAAATCTTGGAATCTTCTCAGTGTGGCTTGAATATTAATGTAAAGGAAATTTCTCAGAAGTGGTACTCAGTCTAGTAATCAGAATTCAGATAGTATCACATCCTCTTCTAGAGCAGATAACATACAGATCACTCCCCAGACTTATCGGCACATCTTCGGAGGTTATAGAGAGGAGTTCAATGTGTGCCACACACAGTGTTCTTCTGGACACCTCCAAAGCTTCTGCCTTCCCATTTTGAATATTTGGGGTTCAGAGGCCTGTTACTTATACAGTTTTCCAAAGCTGTTCTCCTGCTAGAATAGAAAGCTTTCTTCTGCCATTGGCACCCATGGGGTATTCAAAGTAGAGTGGAGGAAAATGTAAGGATACCACTTTCAGCTAATCTTTTCATGAATGAGCTTGTCTCTAGCTCTGTTGCACTTTCTTTACTTTTTTACTCTCTTGATTCTTTGCATTTTTTTTTCTCACAGAACTAAGTAATGAACCCAGGACCTTCACACTGAGCTACATTTCCATTTTACTCAAAGCACCCCCTGTTTTTCTTCCTAAGTCTGAAAGTTACTCAAACTGGGCTCAAATTTGCAATCCTTCTGCCTCACCATGCAGAGTATTGGGATTACAAGTTTGCACCACCATATCCAGTCTCTCCTAAGAAAGGAAGCTTTGTCTCTGCCTACCCTGAAATTACCACTGCTCAACATCCACATGTCTCCAGGTTTTGTCTTTCACTCACACCATAACAACTTCCAGTTCTAACACAATTCACCAGCTAAATTTCCACATGAAACAATGGCAGCTTTGTAATCAAATGGCCTTTGTTTTAGGATATTTCATGTTAGTCTTTCCACATTTTCTGTCCTTCTCTGAGCCTGAGGATGTTGACCCTTGAGGACTACATCAATAACCTTTTTTACTTCCTAGCAATGGGAATTTGGCCAATGAGGGACCCCAGCAGATTGGAGTGTGGGAGTAAAGTGAGATGGGATTCATTATCCTTGCCAATGCCTGCTACACATTAAAACTTGAAGATATCCCTACACTATAGGTTAAGGCTGTAGACTCTTATAAAGTACTCTGAGTTGTCCACAGCTCTTTCTCCTACTGTCTTTTCAATTCTGTTATGGCTTATATCTAGATGGCCCCAAAGCCTTATTTATGCATAGGTGGGGCTTTTCAGAGGTGGTTCATTCTAGTGTATGTGACTCAGGGCTGGAAGTAAGGGTGCATGATCACTAAAGTAGTCCAACGATTAGTAAAGCATAGTTCTGCGTTTGGGTGGCACGACCCAAAATGCGGGACCCTCAACAAAATATAAGGAACAGAAAGATTAGTTGTTTTTGTTTTCATTGTTATTATTGCTGCTGCAGCTTTGCTACCTCTTACCTGCCAAGAGCTGTTTCTCCTCTGTGATGCCCCTCTGCTGTGCCACCCAGCCCTGGAGCCAACCAAATATAGCTTGAGGCCACTACAAATTATGAGTTGAAATATATTTTTCCTACTGCAACTTTGGGTGTTGAGCAGTTTATCTTAGCATCTGAGAGTAGTTCTAAGGATGGTAAAGGTTTCCTGAATTTGCTAGCCCCAGGGTACTATGATATCTCTCTTTGGATTTCTAAGACCCTTCTAATGAGAAGTCTGTAAATCTGTTGCAAAGCTCTTCTCAAATGCCCATGCTGAGTGGACTGTCTCTCTTGCTGGACCCTGTTGGGTGGAAAAGACATTGAACTATTAGTTATAGGTCTTTGTTAATTTAATTCAATTTAAGAAATACCAATTGTGGGCTGGCAAGATAGCTCAGTGGTCTAAAGCACCTGCTTAGGCAAGCTTATGCAGGCACAGGGGACTACAGTTCAATCCCTGGTACTACATACCACTCCAGCACACCCTCAGTTGGGCTGAGCTGCCCCTCCTAGAAAAAGAAATACCAATTGCGCCAGGTATCATTCTGTATGCTGGGTTAGAGTAAACAACAACCAAAAATGCAATCTAAAGAGACTGAATTTTATTGGAGGAGAAGAAAAACATTTTTTGAATAATCAAAGTGTATGATATATTAGAAGGTAATTAGTGTTTTGAAGTATAAGTACTATACTTTCTACTATACTGAAAAATTTCATACCTAGGTCAAGAACACATTACAGACAATCCTTTTGTAAAGGAAATTACAAAAACTAGAAAGCATCAATTAAAAGAATGTCAACATGGTAGCAGATGATGAAATGCCTACAAAATTTATAGAATGGTAATTTGTTCCTTTGAAAAATGTTTGGTTCTTTCCAAGCATGCTTTTAAATGGAGCTCAGTTTGTGGTTGTGGTTTGTCCAGAGTGCCTCTGAGACTACCAACTCTAGAAAGCATGGGAATGAACCAGAACTGGGAGCAAAGTGAAGTCAAACTGTTATGTAGGCTTTGGGGCTTCATTTGTCTATTCATGGAGGTCATAAACCTTAGGCAAGTGAGATGTCTGAAGCCAAGACCCTCTGAAGGAGGGGTGAAGCATATGCACAAACAGGACTGTCAGTAGCTGGGCCAAAACATTTTTTTTGAAATAGGATCTGGACAGCACATTTCTGTACACACCCATTGATGTAAGAATAACTTCAAAATAAGTTTGCTGAACCTTTGTCTGTGTCAAATAGGAATCCTAATTAATAGAGATGTGCAAATGTAAACTATCTTTTTCTTTCTATCTAGTATAGGCCTGCACTCTTGAAGTGGATCTTAGGAAAAGGTCTAGACTCTATTATTAAAGTGATATTTTCTGATCTCTTTGGAAAATATCATAAAATCTAAGACATAGCTCCCAAGAATAAATTCTCCCAGATTAAATTCACTTCTTTTAGTAACATTACTAATTTATTCCATTCAAGGATTTGAGAGACAGAACCTGTCTAGATTTTAGAGAAATTACGATGATCTTGTCAGAATGCCATGCTAGACTACATGCCTGTCATCTCAATCTCTATTTTTCTCTAGTTTTACCTGCTTAACCAGCCCTATAAGACACACCGTCTCGTTACTAAATGATTTTATTATTTCTGTTCCTTATCCAAAATTGATAAGACAGCTTGACCAAAATAAACCAATTTCTGTCAGTCCTATAACCAATCAATCACTTTTTTCCTACTAGGATTTGATGAGAGAGAAGAAAGAGGAAGTGGAGAAAGCACATGAAGTGAAAACGAAAGAGAAAAGGTCAAGCAGATACTATTGGTCCTGGATCAGTAGTTTCATGTAGAAATGGGGCCAGCCTTGTCACTACAGATAGTTACAGAATTGTGAGCCAGTGAGAAAAAGAGAAATGGAGAAACAGGGCTTAGCAACATTTCCTACAAGTGAATTATATGAGGCTCCCTTGTACCATTATAATTTAATTTTTATTTAAACCACTTTCAGTAAGTTTTTATTATTTGAAACCAAATAATGCCTAAAATGAATTCTTAATCATATTCTTATGAATTGGATAATGTACTGGATAATGAACCAAATGACAATATATTAGATAAGGGTTATTAGTTGGTTGAAAAACATATCTAGAAAATATTGCTTAATTCATTGGTAAGCATACTTAGTAGGGTTTCCAAATGGCTACCATATCATTTTGTCTTCACTATTAACCCATTCAGAATTCTCATTGGTGACAAGGACATATGTATCAAGAAGGCAAATATGACCGCCATTACAAAATAAATTACCATGATTATTACACAGCACTGTTTGAGTACATAGTATATATTCAATATAAAAATAATAAATAAGGTATAGACTTGCCAAACAATATTAATTCAAAAAAGACAATGACTTTGATGAGTGAAACAATGAAGACCTAGTATAGTACATATGCTGTTCTATAACAGAAACATTCTGCAAATGTGTCCAAAACACCAACAGGAGTTTGCCTTAGGAGCTTCCTGAATAAAGATATTTAAAATTTTCCATCAAGGCATTCAAAAGTCAGTGTCTAGGTGATGGAATTTACAGAGGCACAAATTCAAGTTTGTGCTCTGTTATTGGAGAGGGCATCTGAAAAAGATTCTGGTCCTCCTGACATGTGCACCAGTCAAACCACATGCAGAAGGTCACATTTAGTTCTGAGACCACCCTTAAGTACTAAGATATAAATGTGACAGAGTGTGATCAGAAGTAATTCTGAATGGCTTGGGAACTATGGACTTAGAGCAAAGGGGATAGTGAATGAAGACAGCCACCCAACTTTGCAACATTGGTCATATACAAGAAGAACTGAACTCATTAAACTAAGACCAGTGATGGAACCAATTCTCCCTCTTTAAACTCCTAATGTAAGTCACCTAGAGTAGTACAAAGCAAATTATCTAGGTAAACAGTGATTTCTTTCCATATTTAATGCAGAACATTCATAAACAGATAAGCAAGCACTCTAAAAGGAAGCAATAGCATAAACTACAAACTCAGTAGCAAGGTGGATGGAAATCTAGCTGGGGCAATGAAAATGCAAAAATAACATGGAGTGATGATTGGAAAGTGTTAGTGAAACATGTATTTTGTAAGAAAATGAGAAGCTTTCCAAATCGTATTTTATGTATCACAAATTCACATTAGACATAGCTTAATGAGGATCTAGAAAGGTAACTTTCCAGGGGTATTGGTTTGCATCATTGTCTTGCCATGGCTTGACTGTATGAGCCAGGACCTAGGATTCCAGTGGTCCTTGCCTTGTGGTAAAGACACAAAAGTGTTGATCAATCTTCCCAGTTCCCAGTGATTAAGCTCTGTTTCTACTACAGCATCTTGTTAAACTTGAGTGATATTGTTGCTTTATAATTAACCTTTCTAGTCATCCATATACTCAACCAAGCCCAATGTCCCTTCATAGGATGCTAAAACTATAGGGACACAAGTGTTTGAGGTGCTCCTGTGATATCTATGGCTATTTTTCCTCTATAAACCTCAAACAAGGCTTCATTCTTCCACAAAAGATGCAAATTGAGCGAATTCTCTGGATATTACAACTAAGTGGAGTCAAAGAAATGTGGAATTGGTGTCACCCCTGCCCTTCATTCAGTACCAATCAAAAATCTTGCTACCAAAAGAGCTGATCTATATACTTGTATGTAAAAAATATCATACAATTTTGTTGGAAGACATATCCAATGATATGACATTTTTTCTTTACAAACATCAATGTATTTCATTAGTCAACTCTTTCTGGCTACTTCTTTTGAACTATTCTTTACTATTGGGTGTCAGGTCAAAATAATCTAACAATTAGTCTTTATCTACTGACTTCCTCCTACCCACTAAAACAAAACAAAAAAAGGATCAAGAGCAAAGTAGTACTAAATATACTCACTCAATGTAGTCTAAACCTTGACCACATCATTACGATGTACTAACCTGAGCTTACTAACCCTGGTAATTACACAATGTCAATGAAGAACTTCAGATCATATATAGCAATCAGTTATCTCTGCCAGCCACTGCCTTCATACTAAAGATGTCACCATCAATGCCTGCATTTCCCTTGAGAGCCACCTAGGGAGTTTCTCACATTGAAGGATGGATTATTTAACTTATCACAGCAAGTGGTAGTGAAAGATGGTGAGGCTCACAGAGTAACGACCACCTGTCATCTCTTATTAGTTAGATATTTCACACCAGGGATTTGTTGTATTAAAGGGCACTGAAATTATTTGCATCAGATAACTGAATTATAATTAAATTCTATGTAGAATATTAAAATACCATTGTTCTTGTTACAGGGAAGCATAAATAAAGGCATCAAGACAGGCTCATTATGGAATTAGCTTATTTCTACAACACCCTGTAGCTTTGTAACACCTACCTGCACTCAGCTCCTTTTCAGCCTGTGCTGTGCTGAGGTCCCATGAGCAAAATGCATGCCTGCTTACTCCTGATCAAAGAGTGGAGGTCCTGGGCAGAGATGTGACAGCTATTCCTGACTCAGAGCAGAAAAATCTACAGAAAGATAGAATAGTCACCCACAAAGCCTGCAGTTTTTTTTTTTTCTGAAAGATTTTACTTCAGGCAAATAAACATACAAAATACTAAAGGAACTGTCAAAACAATCATTTTATTACGTATAAGTACCAATTCCAAAACTAAATGTAATGACTATATATTGAAAACACATATGAGTAATAGAAACTGAAAACAGAAAAATAAATAAATAATAAAACAGTGAAAAATTCAAGTGCTTCACTATGTCAGTGTTAGTTTAAAATCTTCTAGTTTAGTGTCCTTTGGGGAAAACTAGAACATAGGAAAATAAAGTCTTGGCCACACTAAATTTTGTTGCTGGACACAATCTGAGGAGTTTCTTCAGAAAAGGAACCTCAACTCTCCCTAAGAGAAACTATACAGCAATAATGGATTCCTTATGATAAAGTAGGAAGAAATTCATAACAAATAAATCAAAGCACACTATAACTCACTTTCAATTTCCTCTTGTAAATGATAAAGTCAGAACCTGAAGAACTCAGGACGGATTAAGCTCATGAGGAACGCCACCAAGAACATCTCCTTTCAACCCTTAGCACCTCACACACATTCATGAAATGCTTCTCACCTAAAACACATGGATATTGCTTTTCTGAAGAGCACATGATCCATACTCCTGGTCTCCCCTTCTCAGCTTTCAAACCATAAAAGCACCATATCTATACTTAAGTGGAAATGAGTGTGTTTAGAAGCATATAAGAAGAAAGCCAAGGTGCCTCTTTGTGAAGTCGACCTGGTATTTCCAGGATGGACTTACTGGTATTAATCAGAAAGGAAAGTATTATAATAATAATAATAGTAATAATAATAATAATTATTATCCTCATACGTAAGGTGGAAACTTTAAATAGCCTTCAAATTCAGGGAGGAAAACTTTCTGCACAGTAATGACCTGGCTCCCACGTGGACCCCACTTCCATCTAATACTTCAGTTACCCAGGCAACAGGCTTGAGCCATCAACATGTTAGTGACTACACATATGTTCAAATTCCACCTACATGTATAACGTCTGTCCCTTTCTCCCCCCAACCCCACTCACATGGAGACCAGTAGACACCAAGCATTCGCAGCCTGGACTCACTGGCCCCTGGGTGAACCTGGTGTGCACTCAGGATAGGGCTTTGGACATTGTATGGAAATACAGACACTTGGACTAGACAATGCTACTTTCAAATTTTAGTTTCATTCTTTGACAACCATAAGTACAAAAGTGTGCTGTGTGACATATAAGCTCCAGTTTTTGTTTTTTTCTTGTATTTTAGGAAAGGGTTTACAGGGTGCTCACTACTAGATCAGACTCGTAGTGATTCACCTGTTTACAGCCTCCCAAGAGATAGAATTATAGGCGTGCACCACCAGGCCCAGTTTCAATTGCTGTCTAGCATGCCCCAGGGGTGGGGCCCACACAGCAGGCCTGGGGATCAAACCCCTAGCCCCTGTGCCTGCTTGCAGACACTTTAATCTGCTGAGCTAAACTCCAGTTTTGAAACAGAAATCAATCGATCAATTAACCTATCAATCAATCACGAGGAACTTGTCAGAGGTTCAACGAGTGCTTATTTTATGTCCTTTCCCCTTTGCCATTTGAGCCAAGCCCCTACTTCAGGGAATAGGATCCCTATATCTATAGATTCCACAGCTGAATAGACACCTGCTGCTTATTAACTGCCAAGAGCCAAGATATTTCCATTTCCCTGGCTCTGAATCCCACTCGGCATGAAGCCTCCTGCTCTGTCCAGCAGATTGGTCCCACTTCAGTTTTGGAGGTCAGTGAGACTAGAGGTCATAGTCACTGCATGCTGTGAGAACGTTATTTATGTCCCTAGTCAACACCATGCTATGTCCCATCCATTCCCACTTCTGCTTCCTTTGCCACCAACCCATACTGAACTCCTGGAATATCCCCCTATGGAGCCTTCGGTGGCATTTCCATTGTAAAGGTTGATATAGTCTGAACTAAGCATGATGCATTGCAAAACTAGCAAAAAACAAAAAATTCGTGCCTCCTGTGCATCACTTTACCAAGTCTTAAAAAGCTTAAATACAATCTTTTGTTGTCTAGAAAGCCTTAGTTGAGAAAATGTATGAGAGACTGTATAAAGAGAAAAGCCCTCTATGTAAGGAGCTACCCAAAATATAATTAGGAAAGACTACAAAACATGTAACTGCAGGCTAAATGCAGAAATTCATGAACCAAATTGCACAGGTCTGAAATCTGAATATGTTGTGTCATTTCAGACAATTTGTTTATCCCCTTCACACCTCTTTCCTCATCTATAAAATGTGGATAATAATAGTACCTATCTCATAACAATTCTGTGAAGATTTTAAAGAAATTATGTGCCTAAAGCACCTAGAACAATGCTTGCCACATGGAAAGTGGGAGTTCTGAGTGTTGACTCCTGACAATTGGAAACCATTGTCACTCGGTCGGCATCCTCAGATATAAATGGGAATGTAGACTAGAAACAACTGTCATAGGCAGAATACTTTTTTTTTAGATTGTCCCTTGAAATTCATATATGAAAGTTCCAGCCCTTAAGGACCTCAGCATGTGACTTGGAAATAGAGTCACAGCAAATATAAACAGTTGAGATCATATGTTGATTGGAGCCCTTGTAAAAAGAGGAAAATTAGGACTCAGATGCACACAGATGCCAGGGAAGACAAAGGCAGAGAGCAGAAAGATACACACAAAAACCAAGGTTCACTAAAGAGGCCAGCAAACCACAGAAGCCAGAGCTTGGAACAGCTCAGGGGGAATGAAGCCTGTTCACATGTCAGCCTCAAATTTCTGACCTCCTGGCTGGGAGACAATAGACTTCTATTGGTTAAGGCACCCAGTTTGAAGCACTATGTACAGAAACTAGGAAAAGCAATACATACAGATCCGGATCTCATTTTGAGTGCAGATGGGTCAAGCAAGAGCTAGTGGCTAAATACTTGAAGACAAGTGTAACAAGGGTAAGGACTGAGAGGAGTAAGAGCCGCCTAAGGTGTGGTCCCTGGGTTCAAAGACTAACAACCTAAGGAAGGAGGCAAACGGGCACGTGTGCACGCATGCACACACATGTATGCAGACCTCAATTAAATGTATAAGCTATGTCCAGTGAGTGATGGAACAACCCATGGACCCATGTTACAAGGGATCAGAAAAGAAGAGCCTTAGAAGGCCCCTTCTAGAAATAGTCCAACAACAGGTGGAAATAATTAAATGCTAGCAGAAGTTTTTAAATCCAAAAAGCCTGTCTGCAAGGATCCTGGGTGCCCTGGTTCATGCTGGCCATAATGCTAGCTGCCTTATCTCAGGACATCCTTTGGGATATGCTTTTTCAGTCCATAGTTGTTCCCACACAACTGTGAAATTCCTCCTCTTTCAGAGCCAGCCAAATAACTAAGCAGATTAAAGCACCTGCAAGCAGGCGCAGGGGCTGGAGGTTTGACCCCCAGACCTGCCGTGCTGGCCCTGCCCCCGGGGTTTGCTTATATAGAAATTGAGACTGTGCAAGGTGGTGAGCACCTGTAATCCCAGATCTTGGGAGGCTGTAAACAGGCAGATCACTACAGTAGTAGTGAGACCCTGAATACCCTGCAGACCCTTCCCTAAAACATTCCAAAGGGAAAACTAAAAAATTCCCCCTCTTTTTTCCTTCAACTTTCTTTGCAGAAAATGCTTTGCAGCAACAAGCAGAATTAGCTTCATAAATATTGTTCAGAAATGTAGGCAGAGCCAGTGCTTTCTCAGACAGTTGAGAAGTTGGGATGCTCTGTGTGTGTGTTTTTTAATCCCACTTCCAGGGTTATGCTGCTCTGATATATAGAATATGAAGACAAAGATGAATAGGAGAAAAATCCCCACCCCCAACAGAAACAAGCAGCTTTCCCTGGGAGGCAACAATGCCACAAACAAACAAATAAATAATAAATAGTCTTTCCCTGAAATGATAAGTCTCACTTCAGTAAGCAACACATTATGGCCATACTGGTATAATAAAGCATATATCCCCTTCAATCATTCCCACTAATACAATGCATTCGGTGCTCACATGATTACACTTTTACAGCCTGTTAGCAAAAACACATACAATTGCAAAGTGCTACTAATGCAATGTGACAGAATATTGTTATTACAAGAAGAAGTTGTCAGCACCAAGCAATTGATTTTTGCTCATCCCCTTCCTGCTCCTGCCCATCCCCCACAGCTCACCTGAAGATGTTCATTACGCGCTCTGGGTGCAGGCCTTTCTCTGAATCAATTCTGATATAGCATAAGGGAAGAAAAACAAAGACAAGCACAACTCACACTACTCTAGACATTGCAAAGGAGGAAAACTTCCTTTGGGAATATTTTCTTTTTAAAGTCTTTATGAAAGCTTCAGGAGCCAGAGCTTCCTTCCTGTGCAGACAGAGCTAGTCTTTTTGTTCTACTACCCATGCCTATATCTTTTTCTTCTCATTTCTCTTTTCTTTTATATAAAAGAAAAATTTAGAATACCAGGACACTTACATTCCTCATGATTCCCTTCCATGCATTTTGAAGAGAAATGGAGAAAAGCAATAAGGAATATAAGCCAAGAACAAACATCGTTTTTTGGTTGGCCAGCGTTTTCCTTACAATTTAGCTACCTTCACAAAGTAGAAATCAGCACATTAACGACGGAAGTCTCTCTGGAAATGATAATAATTCTGCTTCTAGCACTGCCAACCTAATCTAGAATCAGAGACATGTACAACTGAGTGGAACATGGAGACCATCAAATCCAATCCGGCAATTTTACAGATGACAAAATCTCAGCCCCAAGAGGTAGGGAATTTGTCCTCGTTCTCACCTCTGATTAGCATTAGTGTGTGTGCAGCTGAAGTGAGCACCTCACTAGAGAGGGTTAGACAAGAAGTTAGGGGCTGTGTTGCTGTATTGCCCTGCTGTGCCTCTAGATGCAACACATATGCGTTAGTTTATGTGCCAGTGAATTACCAATGGCTCCTAACAACTCATTTTTTTGGTTGCTGTTTCTTTGTTACAGTGGAACAGAAGGGTTCCACTTGCGAGTGTAGGCGTAAAGAAGGGAGAACTGTTTTATACTCTAACAAAAGAGCTAATTACCAGAGCAAGCATTAAATCACACCTCACCTGCCACCTTAACACTCCAGGAGGCCGAGGTAGAAGGATCAAGTTCAAGCCCATCCTAGGCAGCTCAGTGACTTACTGAGATCCTGTCTCAAAATGAAAATAAAAATAAAAGGAGATTAAGGAGCCACAGAGGAAAGAGACTGAAGTTCTGTAGTGTGCCTGGGGAGAGTCACATGGAGAGAAAACTTTCTCTCAAACTCTCACAGAGAGCAAAGTGGTCAAGCATTGGCCGTGACTCATCCACATGGATGACACAGACAAAGGATCTACAGAATAATGTACAGGACTACAAGATAAACCCTGAGGGGACTTCACTGACCACATAAGAAACAAAGTGCATATGTTGGTATATAAGTCTTGCTCTATCTAGGTCTTAACCATGCAGCAGAAATGAATAAAAATGAAGTATACATTGCGGGGCCATAATATTAAGCTGAGCTGTAAGTGGTTATGATCGACAACTTCTTTGAATAACTCACTATGGTTGTGGAATGCTGGTCTGTGTTGGATTGTGTTGTCGAGTTCAAGCACCTAAGTTAGTTGAATGACAATGGAGTGCCCATCTTTGACAGGTGTAGACAAAGGAAGGGGTATAGAAAGGAAAAATCATATGTATGAGTATAGACAGTACAGTTGGGATAGATAATGCTGTGCTTCTACATAATTCTATGAGAGGCAAGATTTGCACTAATGGTGGTTGGACAGGATATTATGTCGGCTTCTAGTACTATGGACAACCACTAGGAAAATAACAAAGTAGAAAGTATTAATTATTGAATCTTTGATGTAATTCAGGTATAAAAAATAAGATACACAAACAGCTACACTCTATTTAATGATAAGAGACATACAGTATAATAATGTCTATAAGTATAATATCATGTATGCACCTTCTATGATGCCAAAACATTATGAAAACTGTTTGCAACATATTAATTTATCAAATCCATCTTGTCAAGGTATCTTAAAACTGTCTCATTGATATTTGTACTTCAATAAAACAAAAATTAAAAAAATAAAAAATAAAAAAGGCTGAAGATGTAGCTCAGTAGGTAGACAGTGGGTTCAAACCTCAATATTCTCTCAAAAAAAATTTGCAGATTCTATTTAGGAATGTTGCACCTTCAACAGTATATAAAAGTGCTGGGCTGGCAAGACAGTTCAGCAGATTAAGTGCCTGCTTAGGCAAGCGCAGGGCTCAGGGTTTGACTTCCAGCTCTACATGCCATGCCAGCCCCACCCCTGGGGCACGCTGAGCTGGTGATGGAGTCTGGGCTGGTGGCACATGCCTGTAATATCAGAGATGGGCCAGTTGAAAACAGGAGGATTGATATGAATCCAGACTGCATAGAGACCCTGAGCAAAATACAAAATAAAACTTAAAAATTAAAGTGCTATTTCTCCTCTACTCTATTTATATGCATAACATCCACTTCATCCTTTTCTCACCAGTCTCATTAAGGGGATATGCCCCTTGTCAATACCTAAAGGAAATTCTGACTCCTCCCTGCTCACAAGGATCTCATTATAACATGCTCTTGAATTACCAAGAGACACATGAGCCAAAGAGTATATGAAGCCCCCAAACATGATTTCTCATTAGCATTATAATGAATTTTAACCTTCAGCCAATTGGTTCTTGGAGCAAATGGAGCATTTGTATCTGTTCTACATTTGAAAAAATTAACTGAAGAATCTGAGATCTTTTCCTGTTGAAGATGACTTACCGCACTTCCACATGTGAGTAGAAAGGGTGGGTTTGGATTCTGTTCATTTGACTTTGACTGGCTTAGAATACAAGCTAGAAAACTCACATAAGTAGAAAATATTTAATTGGGGCCAAAACTTATCCTTGTTTAATAAAGGTTTGTAGACACACTGCTTTCCGAAGCACCCTCTCTCATGGCTTTTTTCTCTTCAGGCGCCCACATTCAGAAGTCAAGACTAATCGTGGGATTTTCAAGATCAGCTCAACTGTATCTGACCAAAGGTGACTACAATACTCCCAGAAATCCCACCAGATGTGTATCTGCTCCACACCTCAGTTATGCAACAGATAAATGAAAGGATCAGAGAACATATTCCAGTTTAGTTTAAGTTGTTCTATTTGTTAAGCAGGCAGCAAGCACTGAGTACTATCAGAAATGGAAATAAGAAGCCAGGAGGATGGATTTATAAATAGAATCTGCCAAGTGGCATGATGTAGCCACCACCAGGCCTTTACAGAGCCATGATGAAAGAGGCAATTTCCTACCTGGAGCACCAGTCAAGGAAACATGGGCCCCGTGATCTCTGTTGAACTGTCTCTGTCTCTGTTGCTGTCTCTGCCTCTCTCTCTCTCTCTCTCTCTCTCCTTCTGACTCTTTCATAACTTTCCTTTGCTCTGTCTAATTTCTTGTTTTTCATCTGTCTCTTTGACTCTCTTTTTCTCCATCTTTCTCTTCTAAACACAGCCCCAAATAGAACTAGACTTTGTACCCTGCACTGACTTTAAGAGATTTCCCAGTGGAAAGGGAACATACAATATTT